>CAJUYG010001289.1:10088-31047 GCA_910591675.1 Galerucella calmariensis
CTCTATTTGATAGTTCTACAAATTATTTTATTAATTTCATGTGTTCCCATGAATTGGCGACTAATTATAAACATTACGCAACGAATACATCATGGTAAAGTTACGTCACAATCAACTTGAGCTCAAGATGTTATTTTTATTACTCATTTATGTGATAAAATTAACATTTTAATCATTATTCTCAAATTAAGTGTTTAGGTATTTTTATTTTAACCATCAGAAACATTGTATATCCAAAAAATAGTATGATTGAATAGGTATTCTAAATACCTTTCAAACGATGTGTCACTTGCCATTGCCATTACCAATGCCTATTTCGTCACCTTAGCACTAGTAAAGAAGCTTGCAATAGTTCGTTTCCACAATTCAAATTTTATCAGTCTTACTATCACCGATCAAAAGAAAAAAGGGGGGTGGGGACTTTTGCACTGTATATTAAATTTATCACAAAATAGTTCATATAATAACCTTTTTGGTGCGCGTCATGGCCTTCTAACACATTACGTTGAAAGAAATGGAAAAAAAGGCAGGTCTGTGATTAATCCTAATCAAAATATCACAATAATGAACCGTTTTAATGTATTACAAACGTTAACCCTAATCTTTGACTTAAAAAATTTGATTAGTTGATGTTTAGATCACGAGCAAGCGCGACCTATCAATCGAGAGTTCAAAACACTATAAAGGCGTTACTTTCGTAGCGGCAATGTGTCTTACGTCTTTTTCTAATGTCTTACTGACAGTTCTAGTCAGGTCTGTACTTTGTTGTTTACGGTCAATTACCTATTATTTATGTGGAGTGAATATTAATCTTATTGTTATAGTATACATCAACATTTTGATAGTTCTCAAGTATTTTCAGTTAGAAAAAGAAGCTGGTAATTATTAATTTCATAGCTTTTTCGAATTTTACTGAATACGATTTTATTTATCAAATTCAAGTTCAAAATAGCAAATAAAATAAACGACATAATATACCGAAAACCCGGATATACGTCACAAACGAAGTCGCACAGTAAGAAGGCTATTGAATGTACTATAGGTCACTATTTGGTCTAGCCAAAATAACATCCGGTAGGAAAACCTTAACGGCCTGTATCTCCCAAGTATTTCCGATAACTCTGTAAGTATAATTCAGACATCAAAAAAAGGTAATTCACCTGGACTATAACGCTTCCCCGATTGTGAAATGATTTTAACAATTTGTTTTTGTGCAATTGAAACCACACAATAAATTATTATTTATATACGTCCGAGATATTGTAGATCATTTGAATTTTGGTCATGTCTCGTTCCAAAACGTACCAGAAGAAAGTGGGTGATTGTTCTACAAAGTCGACTTCATTTCGTGATATTTTTTTTGAAACTAGCTAGGCCTAGAATGTGCGTAACGGTTTTGCATAGTAGAATATGTTTATCGAGCAAAAGATCGTTGCTCTGTTGAAAATTGATTTGAAATTCGTATTTACAGTTTTAGTCCAGTAAATAAAGGGACAAAGCTCCTGAAAAGTCCCTGAAGCTTTCACTTTGGGCTCAATTTGTAGGTCACGGCAGGTGTTTTCAAACGAGAAAAGACTTAACGCGATTGAGTTTACGGAAGGGGGGGAAAATGGTCCCCTAAGCCCTGGAGGAAAACGGTTTTTCGGTAATAACTGGCTCAATATGCGAATTAGAGAATTTTTCTTCAAATAAAAAATGAAGATCGTCTTATCTACAGAAATAGCCCCAATCATTTTTTTTTCGAAATTTCGATAGTTTTCGAGATAATGAGACCTAAGAGTCTCCTCATTTCAGCTGCCTGTACGAATTCTGCTGTCTATGCATTAACTTGCAAGCGGGCGGACGAATTGTTCCATAACTCGGCAAAAAATTGACATTTTCCGATGATTCAAAGTTCTTCACAATGGGAAGACCCGTAGTTATCATTCCATGTGACTTGCAGCTCCTTCGTACTTGACAAAACTATTTAAAAATGCGGTTTTTTCCACAAGATTTTGAGACTATTTCAATAATTTGTTCATATTTTAAAAAAAATAGTCTTTTATCCTAATTTTTTTTTATAATGGAACCTTAGGAGGTCTTGAATGATCTCAGAAATTTTTTTTTAATATCTTCCTTGCGTTTTCATAAAAATTGATTTGTTTATTTGCATTTTTCAGTCGTTTTCGGAGTTATGTGTAATCTGTGGAACAAGCGCGATTTAAAAATTGATCACCCTATATATTGCTTTTCAATGCACATCATTTTGAAGCTTAGAGTATGGCGTGCCGTTTTGGTATTTAATAACATCGTTTTAAAAGAGGAAAAAATATATATCTCTTCTTTCAAACATTTTTATTCTGTTGAAGAATTAAAATTATGTTTTTCATAATAATAATACAGAAATTTCTATTATGAAAAACATAATAGAAATTGCCGATTTAAAATTATGAAATACATAATGAAAATTCATGAGTTTGAATTATGAAAAACATAATAGAAATTCAATTTCCATTATGTATTGAGGTTGCCTATACTACTCTAATGCAAGTACCTGAAATCGGATAGTAAATGCATTACTGCAGATAGGCAACCTCAATACATAATGTAAATTGAATTTCTATTATGCTTTTAATAATTTTAATTCCTAAATTTCTATTATGTTTTTCATAATGGAAATACAAGTATTAAAATCATGAAAAGCATAAGGGAAATTCAAGAATTAAAATTATGAAAAACATTTTACAAATTCAAGAATTAAAATTATTGAATAAATAATACAAAACGGATTTTTATTATGTTTTTCATAATTTTCTTTCTTTAATGTATGTATGTATGTTTTCAATAATTTTAATTGTTGAATTTCCCTTATGTTTTTCATAATAATAATACATGAATTTCCAATATGAAAAACATGATAGAAATTACCGATTAAAATTTATGAAAAACATAATAGAAATTCAATTTCCATTATGTATTGAGGTAGCCTAACCTTCTCAAGTAATAAACTTCGCAGGTTTTTCGGGTAGGTCCTCCACAGTCTCTCGTTTTTAAGTCCTGCACAACTGCGTCATGAAGATGCAATCGCATTCGCTTAAACTAAGAACAAATGATGTCAAAAGTAATAGGCTATTATAACGCATAAAATAGTCTTTGAAACCCAACGAACGAAGACCGTTCACTAAGAAGCAACAACTACTTCCCTGGCTATATACAACGAAGGACATTGAAGTATACTTCAAAGTTGAACGGGGTTGGTATATCTGCAAGATAGAACTAACCATTTTTTCTACGATCTCATAGGAAAGTGACTATGGAAAGTGGCCTTTATTTATACGCGTACGGAAAAAAAAGCTGTCAAATGAATTTTTATTAAGATTGACCACTGGCAAGCTGTCAAATATATAATTTTTAATTAGATTTACCTATGTAAAATATTAAAATTTGAAGCGATCTATCTGAAAAGTGAAGTTTTTGTCATTTTCTTGATTAAAAAAATTTAGAGCGCGGTCGAGGATCGAACCCGCGGACTCTTCGTCAGAAGTCCGATGTTGTACCAACTAATCCAAATCACCTGTTATAATAGTAGGAAAATGTAATCATCTTGAAAGGTATTCATAATAAGTATGTATGAAGTATGATGAACAATAATAATTTCACTTTCAATTTCTATAATAATTATCCAACCAATTAATAATTGTAATAGCCTACCTATATTTTATCATATCATACTTGAATTTTTGTCACTATTGATAGTTATTGTTAATTTTGAAATCAATTATGTTGACTTTAATAGTAACATTTTGTGTATTAATATGTCAGATGTTGATCACCTACACATTATTTGGTGAAATTATCACGTGATCGTAGGAAAATTACTGTACATTACTCGGGCGAAAGTGATTTTTTAACACTCGTGTGATTGTGGCACTCGGCTCATGCCTCGTGCTACAATATTTCCCACTCGTGTGAAAAATGTCACTTTCTGCACACGTTATGTAATATACTATTAGTTTGCAATTTTCCAAAGGGCAATATCACTTATATATGAAGGATTTTGGTTCGACGTATTTACGTCTCATCTGTATAAGGTAGATATCATCCGTCCAAAAGCTCTGAGAACATAATTCTGGACTGGACTGGA
Source organism: Galerucella calmariensis (assembly GCA_910591675.1). Lineage (NCBI taxonomy): Eukaryota > Metazoa > Arthropoda > Insecta > Coleoptera > Chrysomelidae > Galerucella > Galerucella calmariensis. The sequence goes on from CAJUYG010001289.1 coordinate 14,212, forward strand.
TAATTAATATCGCACAAATACATCAATTTCAGTAAAGAAAACGTTAAATGTTTGACTTCTTATCTCTATTCATCCTTGTTTAGTCAACCCTTCCTGAGTGCGGCCCTGTGTAGCCAAAGTGCAGGTGCCCGCCGGCGAAATTCGACATTCGACACTCGGTCCTAGTACCTCACAGAGTGAAAATGTACTTTTGTCCACGACCACCTAATAATAAGTCAATATTTTACCTCCTAACTAAAGATATATGGTACCCATATATCAACTGTCGTGAATTATGGTTCATAATACACTGTAGTGTATTATGGTTCATAATTCCCGACTAGAGATGGGGGTACAATATTAAATAAACTATTAAATCTGTGTATTTTGTTCAGGAAATTTGTTTCTGACATATATCGTATCTATAAAATATTGTAATTTTTAGTATCGATACTTTTCATAACGATATTTTCTAATATTAAGTATTTCAAAACAATATATTTATAACGGTACGTTGTATCATTGTCTAATATAAAATTTATATTAGACAATGGTTGTATTGATACTTTCTACAGTACCGCCCATCTCTATATATGTCAAATTATTTGAAGTAGCTGCCACAGCATTTTGAGGTTAGTAAATGGTTAGTAATATGCCAAATCGCTACTGACTTTTATTTATTAATAAATAAATTAAGTGTCGTGGACAAAGTATAGTATTCTACTCGCAATTTATGGCCATAATTCACTTGGGTGACTTGCGCCCCTCGCCTGCGGCTCGTGACGCAAACGTCACCCATCGTGAATTATGGCTATCATAAATTGCTCGTTTAATAATATACTATTGTCCACGACCACCTAATAATAAGTCAATATTTTACCTCCTAACTAAAGGTATATGGTACCCATATATCAACTGTCGTGAATTATGGTTCATAATACACTGTAGTGTATTATGGTTCATAATTCCCGACTAGAGATGGGGGTACAATATGAAATAAACTATTAAATCTGTGTATTTTGTTCAGGAAATTTGTTTCTGACATATATCGTATCTATAAAATAGTGTAATTTTTAGTATTTATACTTTTCATAACGATATTTTCTAATATTAAGTATTTTAAAACAATATATTTATAACGGTACGTTGTATTGATACTTTCTACAGTATCGCCCATCTCTATATATGTCAAATTATTTGAAGTAGCTGCCACAACATTTTGAGGTTAGTAATATGCCAAATCGCTACTGACTTTTATTTATTAATACATAAATTAAGTGTCGTTGACAAAGTATAGTATTCTACTCGCAATTTATGGCGGGTGATTTGCGCCCCTCGCCTGCGGCTCGTGACGCAAACGTCACCCATCGTGAATTATGGCTATCATAAATTGCTCGTTTAATAATATACTATAATTTCATTATGTAGAATGTTCATAATTTGTTTTCCTGTTATAATATGTAGTGAATAAATATATTTGTAAGAATCATCCAGTGCATAGTTACAGTCCACTACATGCAAACAATCCTTATGACATGTATAATTTAAATCTTCCATTAAAATAGAATTTTTTTTGGCCAAAACCTACTTAAATAGTGACAAATATAAAACAATTGAATTAGACATAACTTTATTTCGATATACTAAGTATATGATATTTATTGTTTTGCAGGCATCCACCATAGATGGCAGACGCAAAGGAGCATGCCTTTTCTGTCAAGAATATTTTATGGAATTGTACTTATTGGCTGAACTTAAAACAATTAGTTTAAAGGTGACGACGGTCGATATGCAAAAACCTCCTCCCGATTTTCGTACGAATTTCGAAGCAACACCACCTCCGATTTTAATAGATAGAGGTATGGCCATCTTGGAAAATGAAAAAATAGAAAGGCATATCATGAAAAGTGTACCGGGCGGACATAATTTATTTGTACAGGTAGGCTTTATTTAGGACAATTGATGTTTCTTGTTGAATCGATTTGTTATCTGAATATAGATTATTTTTTTTCAAAATGGGTGGTTTATTACTGATATAGGAGGGGAGAGATGATTTTTTTATAGTTCACAAACCATAATAAATTAGCAGCATCCAATAATATGATACACAGACTTTTAACGGTACTACTAAATATTAATATTAATTACAATAAATTACTAAATCTCGTTAAACAAATAACAGTCAATAATTAGTAGGTTCCAAATTTAATTGACAATTTTTTCTCTCATTTTTTTGGGAATGAAACCACAATAATGTTTTTTATTTTTTTATTTCGACGTTTCGGTAGCGTTCCAGCTACCGTTGTCAAGATTAAATAATGATAAAATAATTTTTGGTCCCTATCTGACACAACGAAAAAAATATGACAACTAGACAATCAATAATATTTTGAAGTTTAAGACTACAAAACTTTGTTGTCAAATTTTATTAAGGTCCATTCATAGTAAATCACATCTCTGGTAAAATGTGAAATAAATATTTTATTTTATGACATTCCATCGATATGATAGTGTACTAGAAATGGAACCAGTGAAGTGCACGTTCCAGGAACGGTTTTTATTGGGATTGCGCTTTTTTTCGCTTATTTTGGAAATGTTAATAAAACGCGTTTGTTGTTACTTTTTTGTGTATGGTTATTTTTGTTTTCAAAATATGTATGACTCAGTTTGGTGACTTCCAATTCCTTCAAGGTTCTCCATACTTGCCTTCTATCTACTGTATCAAAGGCTGCTTTTAGATCTATAAATGTAAGGTACATTTCTTCTCCCTCCTCTATTTTTAAATTTTGGAAACTTAGGACCAATTACATTATATCCAAACTCCTTAAAAGACTGATGCTTCAAAATTTAAAAAATCAGGAGTAGATAGATCAACATATATGACAAAATTTGTATGGTTAGAACTTTTAAAAATAGAATTTCAGAACACAAAGGTGACTAAGACAACAAATCTCAATCTAACTATTTAAATAATTTATTAACAATCCACCTCAGTTTAGATTCAAATTTTGAATATTTTAGAAGCACTTGAGATATATAAAAACAAATATTCACTTAATCTTAACGACCAAAAAGATATCAAACATTCTCTCCTATTAAACTTATCTACCTAGAAGATGGTTGATGAGTGATTGAGGTGAATGAATTTCCAGTTGAACATTTTCTATTACTTTTGTCAATATCCTTAGAATTTTCTTTTATTCGGTTATTTAACGTCGGTCTATTTCTGCAATCGACTTGACGGCTAATCACCCGGCGCCTGGAGCACTATACTTCTAACCGGAAATTTTGCCGAACCCACTATTGTTCCAACCAGTCTCATCTATTCAATTTCTATACCTTATTTCGTTATAATTTATAAGATTTCATATCCGTAAGTGAAAGTAATAAGAATAACTTGAAGATTGTTTATGAATAAAAGATCTCATCGTCTATTATTTATTACAACATCAAGAATTTGATATGACTGAAAATTATGCAATTTTGCAACGTTGTTTTAAGAACGTGGAAAAAAATTGACATTTAATACGGGCATTTGGGTTGGTCGAAGGATGATTATTAATAAAATTCTTACCATTTTGTATATTGAGTTTTAAAAAGCCACTTCGGAATTTACAATCTGAATTTTAAAAACCTTCTAAGCAGATTTATTAAATTTTGGGTACCACACACACGTCAAATTTTAATGGAAAAAATAAAGGAAAAAAATAGCTATTTGTGTATCAAAAGCAGAAAGTAGTACTTTGGCAGTCAAAACAGCGGAGCGCGGCAATCTGTCGAGACTACCAAAGGACTTTCTGCTCGTAATACACACAAGATTTTTTCTACGATCACACCAAAATAAAATTAATTGCCATTGTTTGTACTTAGCAGTTTTCAGATTGCAGTTTCGTGTACCTATGTACGTAATCAACACTTATTACATTAATGTCAGATATTTTTTGGATTTCCCCATTTCTTATTAAATTATCACCGCGGAAAATACTATTGGATGCTTTAACATATTAGAAAATCAACTAAAATATTTTATTTCACAGTTCATATTGAAATAACTACTAGCTCTCTTTTATCTATAAATAAAATTAAGCGTGCGTCAAAGCTCGCGGAAAACATCAACTTTGCGTTTAGATTTGAGTGTGCAAAAGCCTACTTTGGGTAATGATCGTAGGAAATAGTATATTGTGCAACAAGTGGGGAAAGTTCAACTTTTCTCACGAGTGTGAAAGTTTGTGACACGAGCCCCCCCAAAAATCTTATACTAGTTGGGACTATCAGTTCGAACCCGGTTCTGCATGCTAGAAAAGAACTGTATTGCTGGTGCTTCCTTCATAAAGAAAAATTCAAATATGAATTTGATGAAATTGTGGTAAAATCTGACAAATCTAACTGACAAAATCGCCTACCAAACGAGAAATTGGAAACATAAATGTAAGGTGTAAAACCACCGTACACTAACTACCGCCAAGTAAATTCACTTCGTCGATTTATGGGTTACCGAAAATCTACTTACCCCTCCTATCGTCTGGCGAGTTCTGGCTAGTTTAGATCGTGTATTGAAAGTTGTATTATAACAGACGTGTAAGGCGCCAGAGAAAAGATGTACCAAAATTTTCAAACGTTCCGACGCAAGTGAATTTACTTGTCGGTAGTTAGTGTACGGTGGTAAAACGTATTTTTTATAACAAAATAAACCCATTATCCTGTTTTCTCTAAACAGAATTAACTTGTGAAAAAGATTTAACGTAAAAGGAAAACGCGTCGAACTCCAAAACTCTAAATCCGTTATAACATCTATCTATCAATCCACCGGGACGTATAATCAATACGCAAACAAAGCACAAAATACGACTTTCGATAGTGGTCCTAGAAAAAAAATTAGTCGTTTTAAGGGTATGGTTGGATGCAAAAAAGTAGAAGGCACAGCAAGATAGAAACTGCTAAGAAGTGAATACTACAGTTGCGCGGACGATGTAAAAATGGGAGAATTACAAGCCGATCGAATAGCGTCTGGAGGAAGGCGCAGAGGACGAATCCTTCCGAGACGTCGACGAGCTGGATTTCACGAAAGAAACAACAAAGAAAAGTAGCCGCACAAATAAAGAAAAAATGCTGGACCATACCATCCAAGGAAATTAGAAGCTGGTCACCACCTGTCATCCTCTGGAGGGTCCACCACTGGAGTTCAGTCCGGAAAACATTCACAGACTGGGAATACAGACAAGACACATTACAATCCGAGATCCCTTGAATCTAACCAGATAACTTAAACAAAGGGAGGAAGTGGAATGGTACACATATTCACCCAGAAAAGAAAAGGAGGGAAATATTGTCAATTGTCATCCGAGTATAGAAACAGATAGAAAATGAGGATTATCGAACATGTGAGGACAAAATGGAAAGAACTACGAAAAGGAAATGAACCGACATAATGCTACAATACACCATGGTTTCCTCCTAAAACAGATGACATGCAAGACTGAGCACCAAGTGCGTCAAATGCGTTCCAACAAATGCACAAGACAAAGACAAATCAGTCAACCCAAAAACAAGAACGCCAGGACTCAGCTACCCCCTATAGGGAACCAAGAAAATTTACGACGAAGCAGCAGACCATAAACTCTAGATAGAGAACTCAAGAAAAGAAGACGATTATTAGGCGGAAGTTTGGCACATCCATAGAAATATGAATCGGGATTTCAACTGGTGTCTAGAATCCGGGCACTAGCTGCAGACGAACACGACGCGCGGGGAGTATTTTGTGTTGTTTGCATGTATGCAAAGTCAAAAATTTTTTCTAATTTTATCTGGAAATACCAGTGTTACCAAATTTTGAGATTTCAACAGCCAACTTTCAAATTAAACAAAATTACCAAAAGGTAACAACCCAACTATTTTGAAAGGAAATTTCTTACTTTTTTTTGTGTTTGGTAGCCGTTCTAATATCGGGAGCACTGCATCCTGTTGGCTTATTGTTCTCTACTCCCACATTTATTCCACCCATCCAGTTATCCCCGTACCTTCGAGTAGACGATATAGGTCCATTGGATGTGTGCCATATACTTCAGATGGCACATTGGCTTCTCCGAAGATTGTTTGTCTCCTCGAGTCCAGTGCCTCACAGTCAGATAAGCAGATAAGATATGGGATACGGTCTCCATGCCACAAAGTCTGCAGCTGAGGTCCCCGTTATATAACCCTATTTTTTGCAGGTGATCTTTTACCGGGGTATGACCCGTTAAATAACCTGTAACAATTCTTAGCTTATTCCTACTGATATTCAGTAGTTCTTCGGCACGTTTTACACATGTGTCACCTATGAAGGTTTTACTGTGTACCTTCTTTGGAGTGTTCCTCCACTGAAGTTTATGTTGGCTTTGTACCCATTTTTGTATTTGCCCTCGGACTACCTTCTTTGTGGTCCCAAGAGCTGGTTCTGGTCCAACGTACCTATGCTGTTGCTGAACCTCTTCTCGAGAGTTCATCAGCTTGTTCATTTCCAGAAATACCGTTATATCCCGGCACCCACACTAATCTTACTTCAATGTGGTCTGTTCATTCAGTTCTTTCTGGCATTCTTCTACCAGTCTGAATGTTACCTTGCGGCTGTTTAAAGCTGCAAGGGCTGCCTGGCTGTCAGTTAGTATGTTTATCCTATTATGAGTGTCAGTCCTATATTTGTTAATTCAGACACATTCTAGGATAGCATAAATCTCTGCCTGAAATACAGAGGTATGTTCTCCTAATGAAAAGGAGCATCTTGTGTTTCTCATTTCACTACACACACCTGCTCCTGTCCCTTCCCCAGTCTGTGACCCGTCTGTGTACCAGGTCTCTCCTCGGGGAAGCTTCAGTCTGCTTGGGTCTTGCCAGTCCTTTCTGTGAGGTATTTCTACCTCATATTTGGGACTGGGGAGAAATTTAGTGGCCACATAGTCTGTTTTCATATCTAAAATGGCTCCACTTATGATGTCCTTAATGGCTATGTGTGAAATCTAGGAAATTTCTTACTTTGTAGTAGGTCTATTCGGAGACTTTCGAGTAGTTCCGTGTGAATATTCGGCAGGAAGAAATAGAAACAACTGGAAGGGTCTTTCTGAATATTGTCTATTTCTATTTAAAAAACAATGGCTACAAGAGGCCCAGAAATCTGTTAAATTCATGTGGGTATATACCGAGGTATATACCCTCTCGCGTTGGAATTCCCGGGAACGAACAGGCATACACAGAGGCAACGTTTTATATTACAGTAAATTCAAAAATATTGTAATTTGATTTAGGTAAATACCATGTTTTACATACTTCTTTAACTAATGTTAATCTGTTGTAAATTCATGTTGAGCGCTAATAATCCTAGGGATTGATGCGCATTATATCCACTTAAGTTCAATTAAATTCAATTTTAGGAAAAAAAACTTATTCCTCATAAAAAGTTCAGCATGTTCTAAAATCTAAAATACAATTATCAGATATCAATTTTTTTTAGTATTATACGAGGTTTCTCAAAAAATATGAACTTTACTCGAGAGTAAAGTATCTTTAAATTTGAAAATATCGAAAAATAGTATTGAAATAGTTATTTTCCTAACAAGTGCCGAAAGTGACGCGAAGCGGAGTTCGGCCAAGCGGTCAAGGGCGGGAAAGACACTTCACGCATGAGTTAGGAACATTATTTTTTCTACGACCGTATATACAAAAAAGTATATCAACCCATTTTTCAAAATTTATTTTATTTTAACATACATTTAAAAAACTTAAACCAAAAACCATTATTATTATTATCAATTATTATTATAAGTATTATTATTAGAAACACAATTTGTTGCATTCTGTAAATTACTTAAAATTGGCGGTCCAGTGGAGTTATTTGGTGTTAACTGGTGAGTGAATGACGTTGATGAGGATAGCATCGTTTGCAGGTCACATAAAGATGACGATGAAGGTGACGGCAACAATTTTAAGTCATTTGTAGATGGAAGAATTTCATTTGATATGATTTTTCTTATATCCAACCCTATGGTTTGATAGTTGTTTTGTGACACTACTTTGAAGAATGTACCAGATTATATCAAAATATTTTCATTATTTTATATTTTCAGAAAATTAAAAATACAACAAAAAGCTAGAAAACATGTTGATTTTATTTGATGGACTATTTATTCACCTGGTGTAAGAATAGTTATAACTTCCGATGTAAAAAACTATCTAATAAGGTCAAAATTTGCATAATTTTACTTTCCCGCACTAGTGTTTTGAGCTAAGTATATCAAAGTACACTAAATCATTCATAACCACCTTCTCGCCTTTGACATACATATCGCTTTTATTTTATTTTTCTGCAAAATTATGATAGTTAGTTTGAAAACATAAAAAATTGAAAATAACGACCCTCACTGTAGAAGACAAACGCTTAGCCATAGCACCCAGAATCACACCAAATATTAATGGCAATAATACTTGGTATGAAACAAATAAATGCTCTCCTATTTTAAAGATCGATAAAAAATTATACATCCTCAATAAAGTAGCAGGATAAAAAAACATCGAAACAAAACTATAAATATAATTTGTATTACTGACAACTAAATGTTGAAAAAAATCAGAAAATATCAAAATTCTCAACATGTCGTTAAGAAGATAACCTGAATATTTGTTTCCATTATCTAAAAAATTTTATTTAAAGAATTTAGGTTGTACCTATATGTAAAATTTAAAAAATTTAAATCAAAAATGACTTCCTTTGCTAATAAAATATAACATCTGGATGTATAGTTAGTGTAAGCTCAAAATTGATATAAACGAGTTGATTTTTTTCAGGATAAAGAAGTAGCAACATTGATTGAAAACCTCTACACAAAATTCAAGATGTACGTCAGGAAATACGAATCACCGGACACTTCAGATAGTAGACACCCGTTACTTTCGCATTTAGAGAGAATCAATGACTTTTTGGGTAAAAGAGGGACGAGATTCTTAACCGGAGATACAATGTCCTGCTTCGACTGTGAACTGATGCCTAGGTAGGATAATTTCAATATAATTCTAGATAAAAAAAGTTACAGTTCTAGTTACTTCTCTACTGGGTGCCTATGCTTGAATTTCAGGGAGTGAGAAAAGTAGGGGTTAACTAACATATGAGCCATCGGTGATACATTAGATTCACTGGCTTGTTTACCGGATTAAGTGTCATACAGATTTCTATTTGGTACCATGTGTGATCTTGAGTTGGTTCCACATAGTACCCAGACACACGTAGGTTTCCAAAGAAAATTTCTTATTCCAATCATTTTGGTAATGTTTCAGAAGGAAGTTGGTTGCCTTGATTAACAAGTGGGTTCACACAATTTGTATAGACTCATGCCATATTTATTTTATTGTCTATTTTGATGTCATTTATTTATACTCAGATCTAAAATATATAATTTGCCCCCCATCTTCTATTCAGTTCCTTAGGAGAATCTCAGAGACAAGTAGTTCTTTTAGTTCTCGCCTGAATTTTCTGAGTTTTCTAGTCAATCCCATGTCATTTTGAGTGCTGATTACATAAGAACTTTGTGATTAAACAGCTGCTTGATTATCCAACGTAATAATAAGCATAGAAGAGTTTGGTTCATGTCCCGATACCTTCTATTGCCTTAGAGGCATGTGTATACCACATATTTTTGTTCCCGTTTTCTTACCAGCCACTGAGATCATCAAATTTTTTATCCAAATTTAAAACTGGTTTGCACTCCTTAGTTGCCTCTCAGGAATTGCATTCGAACGACAAGCTACTTCTTTTCACATTGCCTTTATAACAACACACCACTAAGAGTTACCAGATTAGTTACTAAAAGGTGTGTTCCGAAAAAGTAATCAACAGTCGTTTTCCAAATCTATTAAATATGCCTTGATTGATGAAGAAATCAGCCATGCATATTGCATAGTCATAAGTCGATTTCTCGTCTGTCTAGTAGCTTATTCAGATGTAAAACTTTGTCCTGTTTCGTATAGATTAGAACATACACAACACTATAATAATTGATTAAAACTATAATATAGCTGTTTTTGATTAGCAAATAACTGAAAGAAATAAAAAGGAAGTCAATAAGTTAGTTTTTAAAATTATTTTATAATTTTCACTATACTTTCACAAAACCCATTCTTTTATATATTTTTTAAACCTTTGATAGCTTATATCCTCCATAGACTTTTGACGATACCTTTCCAAATATGTTAGAATACAATGCATATAATAAACAAAAAGCACTTTTATTCACAGGATTACAGAGTTGAATTTAATTTGTTTTAAAGCTTGCAAAATTTTATCCAATATAGATCTCATTTTTGTTCTTCGAACAACCTTTTTAATTCACTCATCACAATTTTTCAAAAGTCTTGGTATTCCACTAATATTTGCTGCACTGTATTTTGTTCCTCTACCTCGGTATAACTTCAATAGTTAACTCTACTACTCCTATAAGGAAATTGATGAGCATTCAATACCATGTTGATATAAAAGTAATAATTGCTTGAGAAATTGTAGATATAGGTAATATGAATGTATTTAATTTTTGACGGTCCTAAATGACCTAGCGAGGAGCTGGTACTCGAAGTAGAAGGATCCATAATTGCAGATATTTAATACAAATGCTTATTATACTGAAGTTTTTATTGGAACAGTTTCAACGAAACTAGTTGAAAATAATAAAATAACCAGAGCGGATGCGATGACAAATTAAGTATATATACAGGGTGGGGCACTATGAACGAACTATTCTCTGGTGTCTTAACGGCAAATAAAATAAGAAAAATAAGACGTGGAATTAAGTAGATTACTTAGGACTATAATTTAAAAATATTTTGGAATATACAGGGTGCTTCAAAAAAGCGAGCCGTATCAAAGTTAGGTTCCTTTAAATGGAACACCCTGTATTTCATCACATTTTTGAATGGTACTATTGAAAATAATGTAAGTTCATTAACATTTCCCTATACCTATCTAGTTCAGTTTCCAGGATAAATTGATTTTACATAATTTGTAGACCCTACGAAAAAATACAATAACTTCAAAATAAAAACGAATAACCATATTTGCTTTACACCATCTCACTAGAAGCTTTTAACATTCTGTTTCCAATATTTACTGGTATGCTATCATATACAGGGTGTTTTAAATACGACAGTATAACACTAACCATTTAATACATAAATTTCTGGCTTAATTTAAATGGAACACCCTGTATCTGTTGGGTCTGTTAAACGTGGGAATTTATTACCTTCCAGTTGGTATTAGGGTTGCCTATATCTAACTCTGATAGTTCTCGAGAAATTTTAAATTTGTTTCTTAATATTCAATTATTTGCTGACATCTAGTTACCTATGACATGATACTCCGATGGAAAGTTTTTAAAAATTTAAAGTTTATTATTTTGACAGTTAGTGCTTTGTTGTATGATTTATTATTGATAAATTAATAGTCTCTTAAATCAAAATTTTATTAAGGGTAAGTACACTATTTTTGGGCATACAGATACATTAATAAGCTTCAAAATTATAAAAAAATAACTAGGTACAAAAAATTCAAAGGAGGTGTTCAAAGTGACGCCCATCTTGTTGGATACAAATTTGAACCCTTTTTAAAAAAAGTTATTGTTCACTTTCTTTAAAATTTATGGTGTTACTGTTTGAAAAGCTATCCTTATCCTATCCTTCATGTTCTCAGGAGTGGTTGGCTCTGTATTGTACACAATACTTTTTATGTAACCCCAAAAAAAATATTATAATGGCGTCAAGCAAGAGAACCTTGCCGGCAAAAGATAAGGACCCCCTCGCCCAATCCATTTTTGTGGAAAAATATTGTTCAGGTAACGCCGGACAATTACACTGTAATCAACAGACGCACCATATAACTGCAGCCACATTTTTTGTCCTGTAGCTAGTGGAACGTCATCTAAAAGTTCGGGTAGTTTGTTACGTAAAAATTTACGAAATTTTCTTCCAGTTAGCGTTAAGTTTTTTTACCAATCTTATTGCAAAGTTAATGATTGAGTACCCTTAATAAAATTCTGATTTAAGAGAACTTCAATTTATCGAAAATAAATCATACAACAAAGTACTAACTGTCAAAATAACAAATTTTGAATTTTTGAAAACTTTCCATCGGAGTATCATGTCATAGGTAACTAGATGTCAGCAAATAATTGAATATTAAAAAACAAATTTAAAATTTCTCGAAAACTATCAGAGTTAGATATAGGCAACCCTAATACCAACTGAAAGGTAATAAATTCCCACGTTTAACAGACCCAACAGATACAGGGTGTTCCATTTAAATTAAGCCAGAAATGTATGTATTAAATGGTTAATGTTATACTGTCATATTAAAAACACCCTGTATATGATAGCATACCAGTAAATATTGGAAACAGAATGTTAAAAGCTTCTAGTGAGATGGTGTAGAGCAAATGTGGTTAATCGTTTTTATTTTGAAGTTATTGTATTTTTTCGGAGGGTCTACATATTATGTAAAATCGATTTATCCTGGAAACTGAACTAGATAGGTATAGGGAAATGTTGATGAGCTTACATTATTTTCAATAGTACAATTCAAAAATGTGATAAAATATAGGGTGTTCCATTTAAAGGAACCTAACTTTGATACGGCACGCTTTTTTTGGAGCACCCTGTATATTCCAAAATATTTTTAAATTATAGTCCTAAGTAATCTACTTAGTTCTACGTCTTATTTTTTCTAATTATATTTACCGTTAAGAAAGACGCCAGAGAATAGTTCGTTCATAGTGCCCCACCCTGTATATCTGTCAGAACTACCAAAAATGAAGAATTGCCAACTTAAATTCAAATTCCTTCTCCTTTTTTTAAATGAGGTATACTATAGTGGAGAAAAAATCAATCACACAACTGACACAATCAAAAAGGTGGGGTTAGGGCTGGTTAAGTTATCTGTTATCCTGTACTTAAGCCTGTCAAAATTTCTTACAAGTTCATTGGTTGAGGCAATTGACACGCTGCTCCTTGATATTGCTCTCTCAAATCTGCATATAAACTTTTTTTAAGCGTAAAAACAGTCCTGAACAAAAAATATGGAAGGTGTCTTTTGATTAATTATTTTTTTTTATTTTTAGACTGCAACACATCCGTATTGGAGCAAAAGCCTTCCGCAAATTCGAGATCCCTACGAGTTTCACTGCATTATGGAATTACATGGCAAACATGTATGAATTGGAAGCATTTATCCAAAGTTGTCCCGCAGATCAAGACATAATTAGTCACATTAAAAATCAATTGGGTCTAAAAACAACGGCGCGGATAGAATTGGAAACGCCCGTATATACGACGGCCATTCCGGTGCTAGCTGAATCATAAAAGATGCAATTTAAACAAACAAAAAAATATCGGTTTTGTGATATTCAAAATCGATAAAATCGACCAAGTCGTAAAAAAGATATTTTGTAGGCCAGTTTGTTCAATAATATGTAAGAGCCCTCGTATATTACGCTTTACTTTTGAATTTTTATCGGGAACAAATTTCATTTATATTTTTAGTTTTGTTTGCACCGGATCGTGTGTGATCGGCTTTATTACAGGTATCGTCAAAATTGACAAAAATAATATGGATTCATTCTACTATTGACATAACATTATATAGTACTGTTTCAAAAAAAATTGACGAAAATAAAATACTGTCAAAGTTTGAACTTTTCATATTTATATTTAATTTCTATTTTCCATTTGAATAACATGGGAAAAAATTATCTTGTGTTTTGGAATTTTATAGCTCACGTAGGGAAAAATTCTGCGAAATGACTTGATATTATTGTAAGAAATTTATCGCTCTACAAAAAAAGACCTATGATTTTTTGGATATTTTCACTCGTTTCGAAGTTATTCAAGGTTAAATTAGTAAGTAATTTTTCGACGTTACAATCAAGTTCATGAAAAAATTTCACGAGATTTTTTTTTTAGCGTTTTGTTGGCCAAAACTTTTCTTAATACAATTTTTTCATATATTGTGTGGGTCGTAAGCAGCATTAAATATTCAATAAGTCAATACAGGAAGAAATTTCTTAATTCCATTAACAATAAAATTATGATTGAATTTTCAATTTAATGCGGACTCATAAAATATAAAAAAAAATGTATGGGAATCAATTATAGCCAATAGGGTACAAGCAGAAATTTTGCTATTGGTGGGAATTTGACTTTATCAGGTCTCCTAACACCTTTCATGCCTATTTTTTCCAAAAAATATACACTTCACTTTTAAAACTACTTAATAAATCAAAAAATTTGAAAGTCCGCCAAAATGCGCTTTACGTCATAAAGATGGCTGCCCCATGCAGTGACGTCACTCCATTTGTTTACGTTCGAATTCGTGTATCACGCTCTGAGATTTTGTGACCTAATTTGTTTCTGAAAGCTTTAAAAATGGATAAATTCGAAAAAAAACAAGTATTGCATCGTTCCAGAGTGTAAATCAATGTCTATCAAGACTCCAGGCAAAATATTTGTTACTTTACCTGGTGGCGCAAGCAAAAATGAACTTAACAGAAGGGCATTGTGGTTGCAGGCTATGCGTCGAAACAAAGACGATATTTCGACAAATACTACTGCTTTTGTTTGTGAAGACCATTTTAATGTAAGTACCTACTTCTATGCTGGTAATTTTTATTCTCGAATATTTTGAGGTTATGTACCTATATGTCTGGGAATCAACCATAAAAGCATTATTTTCTTACGACCACACATCGAAATATGGTGAAGTTAATTAAAATACAATATAAACACAAAATTACACAGAACCTAATGCAATACCGGCCATATTGACAAAAGTAAACAAATTGTATGACATCACACGTATCATCGGTAGCGTTCGAAAATCCTCGGGTGGTGGTCGGAAAGTGCATTGAAATTTGAATTTTATTTTAAAATTTGGAAGTAATTTCCAATGGAAACTGCTTTATTATTAGTTATTTTTGATATCAACTTTACTATTACAAATTAATATCTAAGAAAAATATTTTCATATGCCTACGCTCTACAAATAATATCTAATAGAATTTTTCCATAAATTTGATTGGAGTGTCGAAAAATTGAAAAAATGTCGATATTGATTACTAATTGAACTTTAACCTTGAATAAGTGTGGATTTATGCAGCAACATTTAACAATTATCAATTAGCATTTAACAATTAACATTTTCCATTTAACAATTAGTGAAACTCCCATCGTTTATGCACACACAATTATAAATTAGGAGAAAATAGTAAGCATGCGCAAAATCCCGAGATTCTAGTTACAATAACCCTACATTTTTATGTCTATTTGTGCATTGGAACAATTTAGAAGGTGTATAGTAGAATTGAAGACTCTTTTTCTTTTATTAGTACAACTTGAAAATAAACAAACACCCAACATAACCCCAAGTCAACCGCTTTTCTATGAAAAAAGTAAGGATCTGCGTACTAGTTGCGCACTAGATGAAAATTCGGTACATTTAATTTAAGAAAGTAAGAAAATTAAAAGTTGGCCAACTTCGTAATTGTTAAATGATAAATGATAATTGTTAATTGTCTGCATAAATGGAGTCATAGTGAAATGAGTAGTTCAACTTATAATTGATAAATTTTAATTGTTAAATGCTAATTGATAATTGTTAAATGTTGCTGCATAAATCCACACTAACTTGGAAAAGAGTAAAAATTTAAAAAATATATAAAAGCTCCTTTTTGTAGAGCGTACAATCTCCTACAAGAGTATATCTGTCATTTCGCAGTTTAGCTCACTAAATAAGCTATAAAATTCCAAAACATAAGACAATTTTATTTCCATGTTATGCGGCACCCCTTGATATAAATATGGAGAGTTAAACTTTTACAGCATTTTCTTTACGTCATGTCCAACAATATTTTCGGTACAATAAAAAAAAAAAATCGATTTTCCTGAAACAGTCTAATAGATACGCTCTATGATTCTTAATATTACAAAACCGACAAACAATATATTTTTTTATAAGCTTTTCTTTCCACCGTAGACTAGTCACAAGGATAGGAATCGGTAGATTCTTCAAACAAAAAAATAAATTTAACAACGTCATTTTATACAAATGTTTCTTTTTTTTTAATAGCCCTAAATTGATGTAAACAAATTTTTATTTCCTTTCGATGCTTCTATAACAAATAATCAAACTTGTAAAGTTAAGTTTATTATTTTCGTTTTTTTTTCTCTATACTGTTACAATGTCGTACTTGAGTTACTATTATTATTTTATTTTTTTAGATGTTAGCTAAACTTTGTATTTTTATTACAATCAGCTTCGAATGCCTGGTTGCATTCGATTGAAACATTTATTAATAAAGGTGTAAACTATTTAAAGGAGTTTTTATTTTATTATACCATGAATAGACTAGAAGCCAGATACATTTTCGGTCAATTATTTCTTCTCGAGCGAAAGTTCGTAAAATGCATCAGGGACTTATATTATGAACACTCGCGACCGTCAGCTGCGAGTCCGTGGGTGGGGAGGGAAGTGGCAGCCTTCCACGTAAAGATAAGAAAAAAAAGGTAGAACGTGTCGCGGGACACACGGTAAGAACTTTAGTTCCTTTTAAGCAAAAATTATGTAATACATCAGGACGCTTATTCTCATCGATAGAACATAGTTGAGAGAAGTGAGTATTCTATCACACGAGTAGGAACGTTCCTTACTCTCTTGAAATTTCGAACCGCATTCTGGGACATGCGAAATACTTGGACATTGTTGCCGTATGTTATCAATGAATTGAAATGTATGTGGTAGACTATTTGCCCAAATAGTATAGTCTGTACAGAAAGTACGAGGAGTAATAAACCCTAATT
>CAJUYG010001289.1:31147-46381 GCA_910591675.1 Galerucella calmariensis
AATGAATGATTTATTACTCCTCGTACTTTCTGTACAGACTATAGTTTAAGAGTAACAAGAAAACGTCATATCTTGATAGATGTCATTTTATATTTTAATCTTACTGATGGATATAATATAAAATAAAAATGGACCGAAAACCTTCAGTTCTGTGCAAAAAGATGTATTAGTGCAGTTTATGAAGGAACATGAAGATTTGCAAACGGGCCGGTTTACTTCTGATTCATGACATATAAATGTAAAATACGTTATGCGCATGCGATTCGTATGAAAATATTAGATTCGTGTGATTCAAAGCAGGAGAATAAAATTGCTCCTCTTCTACCAAAATTTCATAGGAAGGGAATCGCCGAGAATACGTCTTATAAAATTTCAATGGAACAATGGCGGATTTTCTCATAGGAACGCTCACATCTCTTGGTTGAGAATAAGCACCCTGACGTTATAGATAAACAATTTGCATATCTCTCGGTGGTCGAGTAGGAAGCAAACCAGACTCTCACGCGGTAAACCCGGGTTCGATTCCCCGTGAAGAATTTTTTTATTGTTAATTTTATTTTTAAATAATTATTCTGCTTGATATTAATAACGACAACAGGTAGACGTTTGGAATATTTAGCAGAATATTCATTATTATAGATAATGGTACGGTACCCTTCATGAGGGAGTCCGACTGGCAACATCTACTTATAACAAACAGCATCGTATATTTAAAAAGGGAAACCATAGCATTATACAAATTGGACATTCAATAAAATTGAATTGTTAAATTTTTAATATGAAGTTATATTACAGTTTATAGAAATTTTTATTTTCTAGATTTTCTCTTAAGCGGATCGTAGAAAAAATGAAGCAACGTAACATAACGTAACGGTCAGATCTTTTGCGTCGCGACCCCCGGTCGCTCAAACATAACTTGACGTAAAGAACTAATGTTCCAAAAGTTTTTTCAGCCATTTTCTAAATTTACAAAATCTACTGACATTGGAGGACAATAGTATCTATAATATATTATATCATTATATCAAAACTAATAACATAAATATGTAAGTAGCAGTGCTACCCCAAAACAGACTATTGTAAGTCTGGAACGAAAAAATTATACATTAGTTAAAAAAAAATAAATAAATGAATAAAAAAATATATATATATAAATATAAATGAGAGAAAAAAAAAGGAAACAAAAAAGAAAAAACAAATACTATATCAGGCAAATACTAACGATATCTATCTAACAAAAAATTTTATATGTAAAATTGACAAAACAACCTAAAATATAACTGGCCTGTTGGCTCTGCCAGTGCCAAAAACTTAGAGAAAAAAAAAGACTGGTTTTTATATTTTTTTATATCGTTCTCCAGTTAACAGACCCGAATAATAATGTGTGTTTTAGCAAAAATGAAAAAAAAAAGTATTTTTAAATATAATTTATTTAAAATATACCCGTGTTACAATAATTCGTTTTAACAAAAATAATGGTACATACATCATAAATACATATTATATTTTATTATGTACACATTAATACACTTTTTGTTACATCGACTGGAGCATTTTGATTGTTTGTTTTTGATATGTGTATTTTCATTAACTAAATTACCGAATTAATAAATAATAGAAGTCTGGAATGTTGAGATTTAATTAAAATTTATTATTGTGGGACATAATTGAAGCTTGAATTCTAAATACAGGAAATATAATATTTAAAATCTGGGAAGTGAGCAAATTCTAATAACCTGATTGCTTTTAAAATGATGCCCTATATATAAGGCAAATTTGATTTACTTAATCTGGAAGACTATTAAGAGTGCAGTAAATTTGCCAGACATAGACACATTACAAACATATATTCATAGACAAAACTTGAAAATGAAATACTGGCGAAAACTTGAGAGCAGACCTGGCACTGATATAAAATTGTGAAATCCCATTTTTCTTTGAAATATTAAAAGTTCATCAGTGTCCTACACATAAATATTCTTACCAGTACCTTCATACACAAAAAAAGATGTTCTTTTTAACCAAAATTAAAACTATAATATAACAGGAATATCTTGTACTTATCACAATTACATAAATTTTCTTTTAAATAAATAGGTAAAATTGAAACTAAAATATAAAATATAATTTTGGTGTATATATATAAAAATAATATTATCTGATTAGATATATTAAGTCAACAGTTATTTAGTTCTTTAACTTTAACTGAGGATATGTATTTGATTTTATGGGAATATGCTTTAGATGGTAACAATGCAGTTAAACACATATTGGTGATTAAAGCAGTTAAGCCCCATATTCTCCTTTTTCCTCCTAAAAATACAGGTATTGAAGAACGGCCTCTAAACTGGGTGTATCCCAATAGTTCGGGTTTACATAATTCTTCTAGAGAAACTGTAAATACTTCCTCTACTTCTGTGGGATTAATATTTAGTTTATTCACTGCTAAGGGTTTTATTACTTTGCCGATAACTGGTAATACACAAGTCTCACCTCGAGTAACTATCAAGTTGCCACTACCCCATAAATCTATGTTATCTGGATGCAAACCGAGTTCTTCATTGGTTTCTCTGAGTGCTGTGACTTCTAAACTGTTATCTCCTGCATCTTGCATTCCTCCTGGAAAACTAACTTGTCCTCGGTGGTTTTTCAAATGGGCCGCTCTTAACGTATACAGTAGCGACACCTTACCATTTACTTCACAAAGAGGAATTAGTACAGCTGCCCTCTTTGCCGGCTGTTGTGTATGTAATCGAATCGGTTTCATACTGGAAAATTTTGCAGCCGTTCTTTTTACATTTTCTTCACTGAACACATATTCTTGGGAATAAAAATTGAACGGTGGCTGTTTACTACAAAAAAATCTTTGTGCCATACAAAACATTTTGCCAGAAAAAAATAGGGGTTTATCTCTACCTGTCAAAATAGCATGACATTTCACTAATTTTACTGCATGTCCATTAATCCATTGTTACCTTTACATAACTAAATCTAGTTATTTCTAGGTGTAATAACTGTATAATCAGATGGTATTTGTACTATTTTGTTTAGAGCTTGCGTTCACTAACCACAATTATCAAGATATAACCAGCCATCGGTACACGATTTATAAAATTCATTGGAAAATGTTTGTAATGAATATTCAAAGTATGGAAGTCACGATTTGTAATATAAATAATATATAGGTATGAAGCTTTATGGAGTTATTAAAATGTTTTTAAGTATTGTTTAAATAAATTAAGTAATTTCCGTAACTACGTACTATTATACACAGCAATACTACCTCTAACCTAACTTTTGATTTGACATTATGTCTTTATATCAATATGTCATCCGTTGACGTATAAATATCATAGAAATATACAATACTAGCAATTTGATGTTCAAATCATGGAGACTCTCCATGGTTTAAATGTCAACCACAGGAATATATAGTTTATATCTATAGCTCAGTGGCTCAAAGGTCTAATATAATAAATAATAGTATAAAAGACCCCAGGTCTCCACAGCAGAGCATATGTGGCTTATGAGCAGTGTCGGAGGACAGTGGGGCGCACATGGGGTCTGTCACCCCGTGTAGTCACCTGGATCTACACTGCAATAATAAGACCTTTCGTTTCATATTTTTGCCAAATAAACAAGTTTTCGTGGAAAAGAAAAAATTATCGATAAAATTTGAAGCACTCGTGGTATTACCTTTGATAATTTACTAACCAATTTTTATTTTTATTTTCCAGGCATATTGCAAAAACCATCAAAATTTTAAACATGAAGTTTTAAAGATTTTCAAAAATTACAAGTCTTTATTTTACCTAAAAGAATCTTGTAATCCTTTTCAATTTATTATCAATGTTCAGGAGAAAACATGCTTTATATAATTGATGCTAGGTACCTATTAGATATAAATTTGGAATCTAATATGACACTCATATTATTTTATAAACCTTATTTGTTGAGATTCGAAAACTAAATTTTGAACCTCGATATTCAAATTCTGTTACAAAACTCATCATTTTAATACTACGTCCAAGTATTCCTAAATGTACCTATTTGTAAACAAAACTCTATAGATCATGAACTAAGTAGAAACATCTCAGGTACACTAGAATAACCAAAAAAGTAGTTATTGTATGAGAAGCATATTTCAAAATTAAATATCCTAAGCAACATTCACTCTGCACCTACCTGTAATGATTAAGTGGATCGCCATTTATACTTGAATGTTGAAATCTGTAAGAAAAAGAATCATAAATTGAATACAAAAATAGTTCTTTACAAGCTTAGAATAAACAATATAATAGATAGATGGTCACAAGTGGTATAGATATTAAATACAGTGTGGAAACCACTTATGGAATAAAATTCTTTATGTCATTATTTTAGAAAATTATAAAAAATGCCAAGACACGTCAACTTTTGAATTGAGTTGTGCGTGATGTAAACATACATTTAAATGTACAGGGTGATGCACGCAAGTATGCCATAGTCGGTGTTGTTTTCCAACAAACTAAATAAAGTAGGGTTAATTATGAATTATACAGGGTGAAATTTTAAAATTAATAATTTATATTACACTTGAAATATTGGTACTTTTTTAAATTAGCTAAATAGGGATTTATCAAAAATCTAAACTAACTAATTATTAGACGTATTTGTATATTAAACAAAACCTGCTACGCCCATGAATTTTAACATAAATACCTAAAAATTGCCTAAAAACGCCAATAATCAATAATTAGACAAAATCGGTAAATAATGAGGATAATGTGGATTGTTTTCTATTCTGTCAGTTGTTGAAGTGTTGACAGTTTATACTGGAAAAGTAAAATCTTTGTCAAACACTCTTTTCTTGTCGACATAACAATGAAATATTCAACTGAGACTCAGCGAATTGAGATTTTAATGATGATCGGGTACGGAGATAACTGCAGAAGTCAAGTTGAAGTGGCAACTTATTTAATCACAGGTATCCCGCATTGCCTAATATTTCACAAAGTATACTGTGTCTAAAATGCATGCACAATTCAGAGAACTTGGACATGTCAAACCATAGAAAAGAAAACCACACTTCGTTGAAGATGATGTGAAAGTGGAGATTTTGTTAAGTGTCGAAGATAATCCAACTTCAAGTACATGTCAAATTGCCCGTGAAAATAATGTTAGTCATACAACTATTCTAAGATGTCTTCATAAAGAAAAACTTCATCCTTACAAATTAACTTTTGTGCAGGAGTTAACAGAAGACGATCCAGATCGTAGAATGGATTTCTACGAAAGATTGATGAATAAGCTGATCAGAAATGAGATAGCTCTTGGTACCAATCTTTTTTCTGACGAATTAACATTCATATTGAATGGAGAGGTAAACCGACAGAACTGAAGATATTGGTCAGCAGAGAATCCTAATTGGATGCGTGAGACACATACTCAGTACCCTCAAAAGGTGAACGTTTGGGCCGGTATCATAGGCGGCCATATTATTGGTCCTATATTTATAGATGGAAATTTGACAGCTGAAAAATATTTAAATATGCTTAGAAATGAAGTTATTCCTGCGTTGGCAAACTTATATCCCAACGCAATAGATCCTAGCTTACCGAATGAAAATGTTTGGTTCCAGCAAGACAGGGCAACACCCCATTATGCTTTAATGGTAAGAACTTATTTAGATGAAATCTTCCCCAATAAATGGATTGGACGAAGAGGTACTATTGAGTGGCCAGCTAGATCGCCAGACCTTACACCGTTGGATTTTTTCTGAGGGGGTTATCTCAAGAAAAAGTATATGCAACACAACCAACTAGCATTGTAGACCTCAAAGACAGGATAACTACAGAAATACGGAATATTTCACCTCAAACTTTAAACAAAGTTAAGGATGAGTTCTATAGGAGACTGTGCTATTGCCAACAACTAGGTGGAGAACATTTTGAGCATTTATTTTAATGCATTAAAATCAAATACATCAGGTATTTTATGTATGTGTTTAATAACTGTAAAAATAAAAATTTCAACCTGTATAATTCATAATTGACCATACATTATTTAGTTTGTTGGAATCGGTTCATTGAGAGGATTTCAAAAATATGCAAATATATAGGGTGTTTCATTAAAAAAACAACACCGAATATGGCATACTTGCGTGAATCACCCTGTACATTTATATTTATGTTTACATAACGCACAACTTATTCAAAAGTTGACGTGTCTCGGCATTTTTTATAATTTCCTAAAATAATATAAAAAATTTTCTTCCATAAGTGGTTTCCACACTGTATAATCAATTTAATGTATTGGTAAAATCTATTTGTGTTTTCTTTGCACATCATTCAATTATTAACTTTGTTTTCCCAGTATCATTTATATAATTTTATGTGATAAAATTTCAGGAATAAGAAATCATGACAGATCTATTAAGTCATAGTACAAATAGAAAAAAAAACAGTTTATTCAAATTAAGTATGTATTATTTCAAAAAAAGCTCATGTAGAAAATTAAGTAGTCAGTTTTTGGACATTTTAAAAATATAGAATATACCGACCATCAATGCCGATATTGATTATATATAAGATTCAATAAAAAATTGAGATATATCGACTCACCGATCACTAAATTATATAAAAAGTATTTCCAATATAACAACACACGATTATTTAAAACAAATGTCTCTTTACCACTTGATAATAAACACTTTTCACATTATTTTAATTAAAATTTCCTCCGACACGTTGCTACAAGTTAATGACGAATTCAACTAATGATCGATATTCTTTGTATAGCCAATAACCGGCAAACTATGATTAATTTTATAATTTTTTGTTGCTGTTGCGATGCGTAGAAAAACAGGAACGTCTTATCAACAATTGAAGTGAATTTATATATTTTAAATTCGGGTTTTTAAGAAAATACTTTACAGGATGTTTTAAAAAAATGGGTAAAATTTTACCAGTGACTATAATAATAATAATATTATAATCACATTATATTGTTATAGTTGCTGATTATTTTGTTAAGATTGTATTAAAGGTGCGTCAATTTATAGGTATTTCCACGAGCATTGAAATGTTACATTTTTTAGGCCTTACCTTGCATTTTTTAGAGGACGCAATTTTATTTTTTTGATGTGTAGGGGGGGTCAGTGTAAAGATAAAAACAAGTTTGTGGGGTCGCAACCCTTGTCCCACGGCCGCCATCTTGAAAATAGGGGTTGAAATGGTTTTTACGATATATCTCTTAAACTATTTATTTGATAAAAAAAATTTGTTGACATTTTGTGTTGCAAATTAAATTCTCTACAACTTTGGTCCAGTAACTTTTTGTCGTAGAACTATAACTCTTAACTATACCTATATTATACGTGTGTACTAATATGTCATCGGATATTATTTTTTTTTTATTATTCTATTATAATTTTTTTAATTATAAATTTTGCAATATTATTAAAAATTAATTATTGACTCTTTTTCACTCTATAACAGGATTTAACAATTATTGATTTTGAAAATAAGCTCCTTACAATATCGGTAAAATGAAATTTGTGAAAACCCTGGAGAAACATTTAAAGTTTGCAAGGGGAACGGCTTTGTTTCTCAACAAGAGAGTTGACCCTGCTTTGCTCACTGTAATTGGTGAACGTTTTTTTATCTCTTTATACGGTGGTAATAAAGATGATAATTCTCTTGACAGCCCAAGATACAAACAATTCGCCAAGGCAGTGACAAAAAGTACATTTAACTTATCTTCACTTCCTCCAACACAAGACACAGCTCGCTTTCATACTTTCCGAGTCTACCATCAGGTCCAGTCGTGGCTTGGTAATTATAATGATCCTGAAGACTGGGGCTCGAAAAAATGTGGAAAATTATTGATGCCAGTGCAGAACTCTAAACCTCCAGCACCCCCTGAGCTTCTAAAATTGATCTTTTGCAAATGCAAAGGAAACTGTGGAGCTATGTGTGGATGTCAAAAAGCAGGACTGAAATGTTCTGCAGTGTGCTTCCATTGTTCTGGAGAGACTTGCAGCAACGTAATGGAACTCTCAGAATTAATAAATGAAAATGACTTTGATGATGAACCGCCAACATTAACACCACTTCCTTCTCCAGTTCTCCCACTGGTATTCAATTCAGAAAGCCGATCAGATGCTGAGCCGCAGCCTGGTCCATCGAAACGACTGAGGACGGAGTAGTTCTAATTTAGAAAATCACCGTGGATTATGCCTATTGGGGATACCACGTAAAAAAACGCGCCTCTAGATTCTACCTCGTGGGTGGTGGGGAAAAGGGTCAATAATTAATTATTAATAATATTGCAAAATTTGTAATTAAAAAAGTTATAATAACAAAATAAAAAAAAACAATAACTGATGACATATTATTATTAGTACACACGTATAATATAGGTGTAGTTAAGAGTACTTAAAAATAGTACTCACTTCGGAGCGCTGTAAAACCTTAGCTATTGAACTAATGAAAAAATGATGCGAATAAAAGTTGTTCCTCAAAAAACGATCTACAAAAATAGTCAGATATCATTTTTTCGTAAAATGATAAAAAAAAGTTACATCGAAAAATATAACTTTTTTTCTCGAATTTCTGAAGATTTTCGCTTATAACTTTTTTATTTATAGTTCTACAACAAAAAGTTACTGGACCAAAGTTGTAGAGAACTTAATTTGCAACCAAAAATGTGCACAAATTTTTTTTATCAAATAAATAGTTTAAGAGATATATCGTAAAAACCATTTCAACCCCTATTTTCAAGATGGAGGCCGTGGGACAAGGGTGGCGACCCCAAAAACTTGGTTTTAGCTTTACACTGACCCCCCTACACTTAAAAAAATAAAATTGCGTCCTCTAAAAAACGCAACCCCAAATGTAACTTTTCAATGGACTAATAGTAATAGTAGTTCCTTCGTACAAACATTACATGAACAAGGAGAGTAATCACACATGTAAAGAGAAAAAAAAAACATACATACAATATTATCATAAACAAACAATAAGGGAACCTAGTAAAGATTCATAATAAAAACCATATATATATATAAAACATAATGTGTCTTTATAACTACTCGCATTATGAAAGGTTGGATGATCACATTACATACATTAATGTTATTCGTTGTTGATAAATGTCCTGATTTTCATTGCTCCACTCAAAAATTGATGTCGTCTGGTAAGATCCATATGATATTCCTTGAAAGTATCGAGTCCAGGTCGTTCGAATGTCCTCGGAGGTTTGATCAAGTCATATATCTTAGGTGTTTATACATTGGACAGACTAGCAGGACGTGTTCGAGAGTTTCTGGTTCTTGACAATTGCAAATTGAGCATATTATATTGGTTTCTATTTTATAGGAGTTGCTATTGATATAGATATATAATTTTTTAGTGTTGGCTGTTCGGAGCTGAGCTACAAGTCTCTTAATATATAGTGGAGCTGGGCTACATAAATAATTGTTATCATGAGATTCATCTAGTAAAAGATATTTATATGTGGGATGAAGGATGCTAAGCAGTATTCTAGTTTGGTCTTCTTGAGAGTTTTTATTCAAATATTGGTTTAGTATTGTTTCTTCTGAGTTTAAGGTGATACTATTAATATTTAAATCTAGATCGCAGTATGTGACTAAACATCGATGTAATTGGTCAACCCAGTTGTATTTTAAGTTATTATTTCCGGATTCTTTTAGCTTAATTAGATGACAAAGCGCCCGGTGAGCATATCGTTTGAACTTTTTATTCTGAGAAGAAGTTCAACAGCTTGTTTAATTATATGATTTCATTTCTGATTATATGTGCCCACGTTAATAAAAGGCTTAGGACTGAATACTGGGTGGGACAATTAAAAATAACCAAAAAAATGCGAAATCATCGAATTTATTTACACTATTAAGACACTTTTACTTCTTTCGAGGTTAAAACTTTCTCCACCATCTTAGCCCTCTTTTCCAATAAACTCTTTTTGTTTTCGTCTATTTGATCGGTCTTAAGATTTCGTAACAGGAAATGGTGAATGAAAAGTCGCAAACTTTCTCTAAACATTTTTAATTTTTCCGATTGTGACACTCTTGCAAAAACCATCAGACATTCCTCCAAGTCTTCATGCAATAAAATACCCAATAGAATTTGTCGAGTAAATCTTAGCGTTATTTTATCCAGTTCAGCGAATTGCATAATCTGGAAAAAATAATTTTAGAAGTGGCAAGGATTTGAGTGAATTGGGACCGGGAAAAAAAGTTAATTACCTTCAATGTTGAAATCGGTAGACCTTTTTCAATGAATAGATGAATGAGTAGTTTCGCTAAGTTCGATAATTGAGTTCCAGAATGTTCGTTCATTGCTTTAAGCTTGTCCCAAATGGAATATTTGATCGATAACTGAAAGTAAAAAAGCAATATTCAAGAAAAATTGCTTCAAATACACATACCCAAATTTTCTTCTTTTAAACAATATTAAGTGCATAGTTTGTCAATTTTTTTTTCAAAAAATCAGAATTTTTAGCGTTTCCCTGAGACATATTCAATTTTAGGTGTTCTTTTTGATTTACTCACTTCGAAGTGAGCTGAGATTTTTCCTCCTCCTTCACCGATGATCAGGGACGTATATAAGGGGGGGTTTTGGGGGTTTAAACCCTCTCCATAGAAAATACAATAAAGGTACAATAATTTTTTATTAGAATACTTACTGCCTCAATGTGAGTATTCATCGGAATGTGGCAATAGAAATAGATTCCTCAACAATTGTGAATAATTTAGCTGAAGAGGTTAAATAATTTACTTTTGTGAGCATGATTTTCTGTTTTAATAAAAACTTCAATTTCCAATCATCTATCACTTTTTAAAATAGGTGCTCCCAAATTAATATACAGGTTACATCTCGGCTGGTATGGGAATGCGGCGAAGAACTTAGACTGGCGACTCGGAATAGGTCACAGGTCCTAGGTCACAAATGAATCGCAGGTAATGAAAAAGCTGACGAACTTGCAAGAGCAGGATCGTCAACACTGATGAACGGATCCGAACCATCTGTGGGAATCCCCAGATGCTCCACTAGGTCATGGTTAAAAGGGTGGGTAAAAGAAAAATCCATAAAACTCTGGAAGAATACGCCCAGGCAAACACATGGGGGAGAAATTTATGAAAGAACCATCAGAAAAAGTAGCAAAAGAACTGCTCTCAATAAGCAGGAACAAACTACGCACCATAACGGGGATTCTTACGGGACACTTTCCCACAAAGGAGCACCTGAACAAAATAGGGCGGTATAACGGAGACCTCACATGCAGGAGATGCAAAAAGGACACTGAAACAGTTCTGCACATATTATGCAACTGTGAGACGCTGGACCACAGGAGGAAAAAACTAAATGGAAGACCCCAAATGACTCCAGAAGACTTCTACAACCAACTCGTAAAGAACCTGTGTGAGCTAATACAGGGAACGGATTGGCTGAATAGGCTGTAGTCAGAATGTTAGGAGAATCCACAATAAGCCCAAGAGACTGAGCTGGTGCCGGCGAAGGGACGGCTCCTTTAAAAAATATATACATGGTTATAACCATTTCAGCAGAAGGGGGCAAAACGAAAAACGATGTTTAAAAATACTCTTAGATGTAGCCAAGTCAAACAGATAATTAAAAAAAAACTTAGCATTATTTCTCGAACTTGAAAAATTGCTTTAGGTCGTGGCACTCGATTTTTTTTGCCTTAGGCGGCGCCTTCAATAAAGCTTTCCCTTTCTAAACATCAGATGAAAAAAACCAAAACCCTCCCCATGTAAAAGCTATAGCTACGTATCAGTTGGACTTGAGTCGAAAATAAAATGGAGGGGATTAAGAAATATTTGATTTTGTTTACTTATAAACACACATAACCTAATTTTCTTCTGTTACAAATTATCAATTGACTAAATAAAAGAGAAATAATTATGGATACAACAACATTATTAGATGCTGATACGAATTTATATGTTTTATGTTTCTTATTCACGCATGCGTCGGCAGATCGCGCGTTTGAATTAGATAGTTCGTTCTTTTTGGTGCTCACTCACATCACTTTCTCGCAGATCACTTTAACGGAAGTGAGCTGAGATCTCAGTCAAAAAGTACACACCTAATAACTCAAAAATTACTGAGTTAATTCAATTACCTGAAATTTTCTATTATAATCGCAGAATTTTTGTGCCAAGTGTCCATAATACGGGTTATAATTTTTTTCTTGAAGACAACAATGTAACAGAACATTTATAATTTCACGTTCTTGCGTATTTTTCAAACCGAGTTTCAAAAGTTTCTCAAACGCATCCATATAGTCCTGAAAACATCTAAAATTAATATAAAACGAATTTCAGAAGTGGCACACAAAAATGTCCCACTTCTGAACTGACTATTTCTTTAGATAAACTCACTTCAGCTGACATAAGAATACAAAAGATATTTCTTCTAATATCAGTATTCATTCTTTGTTTTTTTGCTAGTTCTAATATTTTGGAAGAAAATCCTTCGATTTTAGGTAAATTTGGTAGTTTCGCGTTTGTATCTACTTCCGTACCGGTCCACGCTGAACCTACCACCCACCATTTACCTCTTTCGTCGGCTAAAATTAAAATTTTAATTGAGTACCTTTTATCTATATCCTGTATAGTAGACAAAGACTGGTGAAAATAAGAACAGGAATCGAGAAAGAAGAAATAGGAAATAGAACCAATACTGGAATTCATTGGACAACGACAACTTAGTTAGTGGGGGTATCGTCAAAGAATGAACTAAAAGAGGCATGTCAAGCAAGTGTGAAAAGCAAACAACAATAAAGAATAGGCTAAGTTCATGTACAAAAATATTGTTAACAATACAGTCATTATTAACCCGACATCACCCAGGTCGAAAAACTGCACATCAGCACCCAGGTGGGATCTGATATACCCCATAATTAGAAACACGAAGAAAAAAGAAAAAAAAAGGATATTCTCAGTTTTGTACCTGAAGTAGGTTTTTAGATGTAGTTACTACAAAATTATGAGCAGAAACTTTTTATAATAAGTTGAATTTATGAGATATAATAAAACAACGCTTCGAATTGTTTAATGGTAATGTAAAAGTATAGCTTTGATAATAATTATACTAGGTGTGTGATTCTACCAGCAACGCCAGATTTGACGGAAATAATTTTAGTTTTTTTTACATTTGAAAATAACACATATTATGTAGTTAAATGATAAAACCAGAAAAGATGATTAGAGCTAGATAAATGGCCAAAAAAAAAATACAAAATATTTTTCACATTATTTATAATTTTTGCTGGGACAAAGCCACGGAGCTGAGAATTAATGGATTTTATCATACATTTTGATTACATTGTGACAAATTTATTTATCATGTGATAGGTATAAGTGCAAATATTTAACTATACCAAAAACATAAAAAAAATTTCTCTCACAGTTTTCCATTTTTCATATTTTGCAATGTCGTTTTATTTAAATTCAAATATTTCAATTTCTTTGTAGTTACAATTGTTATATTTCCGTTTCAAACATTTATTATTGGTATGATTTTCACAAGTTAAGCTTTTTACAATATCATACGAAGCTGCTTCTCTAATGATGTTGAACATTTCCAGTTTAGACACCAGTAGGTCCATATTAGCATGTGCTTCCCATAGGCAAGTCTCTCTATATTTTGCTTTTAAAAAAATCACCCAATAAAGCCTAACTTAGTTTTATTCTGGGATACGCGCTTAAAAAATTTTGATGTAGTTCTTTTATGGATTAATTCGA
This sequence comes from Galerucella calmariensis, assembly GCA_910591675.1. Classification (NCBI taxonomy): domain Eukaryota; kingdom Metazoa; phylum Arthropoda; class Insecta; order Coleoptera; family Chrysomelidae; genus Galerucella; species Galerucella calmariensis. The sequence goes on from CAJUYG010001289.1 coordinate 44,922, forward strand.
GTATCTTTTTTGCTTTTTAATTTATCTATCTATCTATAACCATTTCCGAACTTGAAGTGATTTTACTAATTGGGATAAAATATGTACAATATATGCGAGAACGTAACTCTATCTCAGCCCCTTAACTAACAAACAGACGCACGTGTACGATTGCACATAAGCATTTTTGCCACCTAGTGGATATTCGTGAAGTCCAAGCTCTTGTTCACGGAGCTGAGGTTACAACACGGGGACAAATCAATATTAGTCCAAAATGAATATTGTTGTTGAAAAATCAAAGTCATTGTTCCTAACGCTGAGAATTTGAGAGTTTTTTATATGAATAATCAGTTTATAAATTATTTTTTCAATTTGTAGTTCATATTCTACCTTGCCATACTGTGGGGACATGACACGGAGCTGAGATCTCATCTTATGTTTCCAATATTTTGTTAAGTTATATCAAAAAAATTGAATTAGAGTTTAAAAAAGGATTGAGAACAAATGTAATCAACTTAGGCATACTGAATTAATCCATGATTAAAACGTATATTTCGAAAAATTAACTGGGACATGAATACTGACGTTGTTGGTAGAACCACCCATAACCTCACTTATTTCATTCAGTAAACAGCCACTTGTGAATATGTTTTCTTCCAAAAAAGTGACTATTATGAATAAAAGAACAAAAAGAATATTAAATTTAGCCCGCGACTTGGCGGTACTTATTTTTATGTTTCATGTTTATTTGGACTATACCATTTTTAAATATTTTGAGCGTAAGTGTAAAGTGAGTGTAAAACTATTTGGGCGAATAAAGTTTATGTTTTAGCAAAAGGGCTAATGTAAAGCGAATAGTCATTTCTTAACAAAGCTTATCTGGAAAAAGAGCAAATATCCACAAAAAAAAACGTTTTTTAATTACCTACTCAAAAAAATTAGTATTTTTTGTCATTTCAAGGTAAGTAATGAACATTTGAACTGCTAAACTCATCACTCAGTAGTTGGCTCTTAAAATCATACCAGAACAGTTTTCCTTCGTTTTCTCAAAAGAACAAAATGGCGCATTCGCCCTTCAGGAAAAACACCATCGATATATAACATTCATTTCTGTATGACTTTATGGAAAACTAATGAAGCAAATGTTCAAGTTATCAGCTAGAAAAGTAATATGTGGCATATCAACAAACACACAAAAGTTATTCATTTCGCAAGTGAGATTTCCCAAGAGTAATGTATATCTTTATAACACAAGTGGGATTTCTCTCACCCCAGAGTTCTTTACTGCACTGTCGCTCTCTTGGTAGTGACCAACGACTGAATCCGCTCAAGAAAATCACAGAGTGAAGTGTTTTAGGAAGCTATAGGCAAACGTGCGTTCATTCAGATGGAAATAACGGTGATTTAAAATGTGTTGGGATATGTCACACCCCAGCTGGGTGATGCCGGGTTAACATACAGTGCTTTTCAGATAAAAGTAT
>CAJUYG010001289.1:46781-58490 GCA_910591675.1 Galerucella calmariensis
GTTGACATAAGAAATTGAACAATAACAATTAACAAATACCTCTTAATAAATCTTCCAGGGACATATTTAACTCAGCAGCGTAATTCCCTTTTCGTATAAATCCTTTCAAAACTTTCTTTAAATGCTCAGAATAAGAAACGTCATAATTAGGTATCTTGCTAACGTTGTTGTTTTTTATAGCCAATAGAATATCCAACATAAATTTTACTCTTGAACTGCAAATAAATAAAATAAAACTAACATAAGATCCGTAAAAATGCTAATTAAGAGAATCTGGCTGGAACAAGAGGGGCAAACCGCTGTACACATTTTGGGAATTAGTGGGCATTACTGGGAATTAGAGGCATTACTGGTGAATTAGTGGGCATTACTGGGGAATTAGTGGGAATTACTTGGCATTAGCTAGGAATAACTGTGAAAAATTACCGCCAAATCTCGTTGCTAGAACAGACTAGGCAATGCAACGCATGCGTGACGCGCGTACAATAACAATACAAAAACCGTGAGGAGTGTGGTCACAATCTTAGGTCAACGATTCGTAAAAGAAGTACGTAGAACAAGGAGCAAATAATTTGTTGAAACTTTTCTGGTAAGTCTACTCCTTTAAAATTAAAATTATTATGGGCTCGATTTTATTTGATTATTTTTTGAGTGGCTAAGATCATATTTATTGCAACAAAAAATTTATTAGTCTTAATTAAATGTAATTCCGTGTTTAACCGTTAACCCGAAGTGTCAGTTCTAGCCTGTATATGCATTACAGGAGCAATGAGAACATGCCCAACGAAGCCAAGGAAGTGATTCTCAACCTCACCCCACTACCTATGGTGGTGGAAAGTGTTGCAGAAAGAACAAGATACAGACTGAGTAGAGAGTGAATCATTAAAAAAAAACCACCTCCTCACTTCTTAGAAATCAGACAACCTGGGACATGCCACAACACGGTATGATGAAAAAGTATAACTTTTCAAAGAAATTCGTTATGGAAATGAGCAACAAGAAGGAATGGGATCCAAATACCATTACCAGACTTGGAAAGAATGCCATTCAATGGTACACAGACGGCTCAAAAGAAATAGAAGGAACTGGGATAGGAGTGTTCGGGCCAGGAACCAAACACTCTGAAGGCTTGGGAAAAACCCCAAGTATCTTTCAAGCGGAAATCCACGCCATAAGAAAGTGCGCCCAGTTCAATATTGATGAAGGATACAGAAGACAAAGGATTATCATAATGTCGGATAGTCAAGCAGCCATTAAGGCACTGAGCTCTTGTGTAATCAGTTCCAAAATGGTGTGGGAATGCCTAGACAAACTCAATGAAATAAGCGAGAACAACATAGTCACCTTACTATGGATTCCAGGACACACTGGAATGGAAGGAAATGAAATAGCAGATGAACTAGCAAAGAGGGGGACTGAAATACCTTTCTGGGGGCCTGAACCCTTTTGCGGAATCAGCCCCAATGTAATATTGGAAGAAATAAGTAAAGCCGAGAAAAAGAAATCTGACCATTGGAAAGATCTAGTAGGACTTATACAATCAAAGACTCTTCTGGGTGACTACAACCTGTTGAGATCAAAAGAATGCATAAGTCAAAGTCAAACTGCGCTAAGCGTTTTAACAAATTATTTAATTATTTAAGCAAAATTCACAATAAAAATCAACAAAGCCAAATATGCTGTCAAAAATATTCAGGAAAATAAACCACAACACTAACTAAGGGCGTTACACAAAATGAGAAAAACAAATTCACAAACCGACAAATTTTATCAGCTCGGGAGGAACCGAGTGAAGAACAATTTGGGGAACAATTCAGATGGGTGGTAGTACATTGCTCGCGTACGTAATTTTGTTTTTTTGTAGATGTATGACGTATACTCGATATAAAGTATTATTACAGTGCCCTGTAATATTGTCGTATTTAGTAAAGCGCGCTACCAATGGATATCGCAGAATAAATGAAATTATTCCAACGTTTTGTAAGTTTTGGAAAAAATATTTTCCAAAAACAGTGACCACTCAACCAAAAAGAAACATCTACTTCCCGGGCTATAGACACCGACGGATAATGAATTACACTTCTCAGTCAAACGGGGTCGGTATGATCTACAAGATTTAACCAACCAATGCGCTTTAATAAATACGACAATATTACAGGAAACTGTAATACCTAATACTTTATTGTTAGCTTGTTGTCAGATTTTCGAGTTTTCGTTTGCATTTGAAGGTGACGATGGCGTTAATGTCACAACTTTTACATTTCCGGTACTGAGAGACATGTATTAGTACATTAATATTGCAATGGTTTTCGCTCGGGTTTCCGACGAAGTTTACATTTCATTTTCCCATTTTTTTATGGCTCTGTCTATTAATGATAATCAAAATGTTGCTAGTAATATTGGTATGAATCCCGGCGGTCACCAAGAGAATAACGATTTTTTTAATGATCCCTAATAAAAAAATAGTTCTCTATTTTTCATAAACTGTAACCAAATATTTTTCTAGCTATAGGTACTGTGAAGATTTTAATGTATTTGTGGTAAGTTTATTATATTCAGTAAGGGAATTACTAAGGCTGTACGTATTATTGGAAATTAGTGAACAATGTTAGGAATTACTGGGGAATTAGTAGGCTTTGGTGGGCATTACTTGTAGTCCAGTAACTGAAGACCTGAAAATAGGCAAACCTATCAAAATATTTGACCAATAATTTTTTTGGCTTGATTTGTAGGTCTTGACAGGTACTTCAAAGGGAGAAAAAGTTCTCCAAGATTGCGCCTTGGCTAAGGGTCCAAAATGGCCCCTAAGCCACCTCATAAAAACGGTTTCCCGCCATTATCTCCCGAAATATGCAATTTGGAAAATTTTTGTTTAAGTGAAAAATGAAGGTCGTTAAATTATCTACAAAAATGGTCCATATAATTTTTTTCCAAAATGCAGTAGTTTTCGAGATAATCGCATCCAAACGTCCCCTCGCTTACGCAGCTGCACTACCTCTATAAATGCTACCGTCTATAAAATTAACTAGTAAACCGGCGGACAAATTCTTCCATAACTCCGTCAAAAATCAATATTTTTCGATGATTTAAAGTTCATTGTAATGGGAATATCCGTAGGTATCAATATGTGTACTTTAAACCACGTTCTCGCCCGTCGAGGACATTGCAAAAAGTGGCCAATGTTATTTTTCCCCAATATTTTGGCCTCTTCCATTAAATCACTGACATTTTATTTATTTTAAATGGTTTATTATCCCTTGTTTTTTCAAATGGGGTCTGGGGAGGTCCTGAATGTTCCTAGAAATTTTTTTTCAGTATCTTTGTGGCGTTTCAATAAAACGTTTATTTATTTATTTGCATTTTTCAGTCGTTTTCGGAGTTCTCACAAATCTTTCAAATTTTCCCGGTCCCTGGAAAATGAGTGCATCGTATTCCGAATAAAAATATTGGTTCAGAGAGTAGACATAGTAAGCTTTCAAATGGTGTGCATTCAATAACAAAATAATTGAACATTAGTTCTTTATTTTCGCTAGTTTACAAGATTTGTGAGAACTCCGAAAACGACTGAAAAATGCAAATAAATAAATAAACTTTTTATTGAAACGCCACAAAGATACTGAAAAAAAATTTCTAGGAACATTCAGGTCCTCCCCAGACCCCATTTAAAAAAAAGGGATAATAAACCATTTGAAATAAATAAAAGTCAATGATTTAATGGAAGAGGCCAAAATATTGGGGAAACATAACATTGGCCACTTTTTGCAATGTCCTCGACGGACGAGAACGTGGTTTAAGGTACACATATTGATACCTACGGATATTCCCATTACAATGAACTTTAAATCATAGAAAAATATTGATTTTTGACCGAGTTGTGGAAGAATTTGTCCGCCGGTTTACTAGTTAATTTTATAGACGGTAGCATTTTCAGAGGTAGTGCAGCCGCGTAAGCGAGGGGACGTTTGGATGCGATTATCTCGAAAACTATTGCATTTTGGAAAAACATGATAGGGACCATTTTTGTAGATAATTTAACGACCTTCACTTTTTACCCGAACAAAAATTTTCCAAATTGCATATTTCGGGAGATAATGGCGGGAAACCGTTTTTTGGGTGGCTTAGGGGCCATTTTGGACCCTTAGCCAAGGCGCAATCTTGGAGAACTTTTTCTCCCTTTGAAGTACCTGTCAAGACCTACAAATCAAGCCAAAAAAAATTATTGGACAAATATATTGATAGGTTTGCCGCTTCAGTTACTGGACTATTGGGAATTTTGGGCATTACTTGGGAATTACTAGGCATTAGTGTACACCATTTGGGTCAGCGGTTTACTCCACTTTTGTCCAGTGTAAAATCGGATTAAAAAGTTCCTAGCACCCATATGAGGATAAGTAAATTCAACTGCATGAACACTTGTTAATTTGACAATAACTAAATAAAAAATATATGTCATATCCAATATTTTGGAAAATACAATGAAATAACTCCCTAAGCATCCAATAAATAAATATTCTGGGCAGATAATAAATATATTTTATTTTTATAGGAAATATCTTACTTGTCTTTTTCGTCATCTGAAACATTCGCCGCTTTCGCCTGAAGATCAATTATTAGACCTTTCAAAGCCAAAGGATTGTCTTTTCTCAAATTAAAGCCGACACTCCTTAAAACATGTAAAATACATTCAATGTCCTTTTCTTTGAAATTACTTGCTAATTTTTGTAATATTTCATATATTAATTTGGAATCGAACAGTTTAAAATTATACAGTTGAGATAGAATACATACGACGTTGTCTAGCGATTTGTTTTCTACTTCCTGGTCGCTTTCAAAGTACTCATCGAATTTCTTTATTACGCTCTGTAAAAAGTGAGCCCCTGAAAACAAAAATTGAAATGTTACAATTTAAAATTCTTAGGAAGTATCATCAGCATTCCTGTGAAGATGCGTGTCAGTTTGTGTTGTCTAAGTGGAAAATAGTAGTTTACCTAACTAGTGCAGAAAGTGATACTTTTCCGCACGCTATTGCAGAAATTGCAACAATCGCGTGCGGAAAAGTCACTTTATGCACGTGTTAGGTACACTATTTTTTCTACTAGCATGCGAAAAAAACTCAAAAGTTAACATACAGAAACATTTCTTATTAAATACATATCAACAAATTAATTATTATTATTTGACATTCATTTGATGAAGCTTACACCGGGCCATTAAAAAATGATTGAAAAATAAGTTTTTTTTAATTGAAAATTATAGCAGAATTATAATAAATTTATTAATTTTTCAGTCATTTGGTAAGCTACAAGCATACAAATATATATTTTAAATATTCAAATGTCAGTATACTCCCCAAAAACTTGAGAAATTTACTTTGTTACTCTTTCCGCACTGAAATGAATGCGGAAAAGTGGACTTTTCCGCACGCTAGTAGAAAATAGTAGTTTACCTAACTAGTGCGGAAAGTGATACTTTTCCGCACGCTATTGCAGATGGCCGAACGACGCTTTAGCGGAGTTCGGCCAGCAATCGCGTGCGGAAAAGTCACTTTACGCACGTGTTAGGTACACTATTTTTTCTTCTATGGATAAATTATCTCTTAGAAAAAGCTGCGACGGTAAAATTGGTTTTGATAACGTAGAGTATTGACTGACGATTATTTTTTTATTTGTTGCTATGTTGATTCAAAGTGACAGATGAGAAATGTCAGATATTTATTATTATTTGACAATCATTTGATGAGGCTTATACCAGCCATTAAAAAATTATTGAAGCGTACGCGTTCCTCTTTATTGAAAATTATAGCAGAATTCTAATAAATTTCTTAATTTTTCAGTCATTTGGTAAACTTGGATATACAAAATACATATTTTGAATATTCAAATGTCAGTATATTCCTCAAATGTCAATAAATTTACTTTCCGCACTAGTGCGGAAAAGTGACTCTTTCCGCACGCTTTTTAGTGCGGAAAAGATTCACTTTCCGCACGTTAGTAGAAAAAAGATATAGATATAATGTTATTGTTAGTGTGTTCGTATTTTTAAAGCGTTTATTTGAAACTATAGATCGCAAAAAAAATAATTGATGTGTCTAGAGTATATGGAGTAAGTTGGTTACAAAACTATTTGACAGACAGGTATCAGACAACCAAAATTATGAACAAGTTGTCAGAGATGGTTGAAATCAAATGCAGAGTTCCGCAGGGGAGTGTACTGGGCCCTTTACTCTTTATAATGTACATAAACGACATTAGTAAGTACTTAATACATCGTTTTGTTAATCTTTATTCAGATGATAAAGTTTTGTCAGTAACAGGAACCAACTTTGAGATAATTTCAGAAACAATAAATGAAGAATTGAATATTTTGAAAAACTGGCTTTGCTTCAAAAAGTTAAAACTAAACCCTAGTAAAACAAAGTGTATGGTTCTTGGTACAAGATACAACTGTAAAAAATTCAGTGACTCAAACATTGTAATACAAATTAATTCTGAAACTATTGAGCAGGTTACTGAAATAAAATATTCAGGGGTACAGTTGGATCCGCAATTAAATCTATGTTATCATGTCGATTACATGTGCAAAAAAATTGGGAAAAAAGATAGGGTATTTTGGCAGGATATCAAATAAATTATCACGGTGGGCTCGACAAATAGTGTATAATTCTATTACCTATCCCCCAATTCACCTATTGTATGTCATTATTAATTTATTGCAATAAAGAGGATACAAATTTTGCAGAACAAAGCGATGCGAATTATATTGAGATGCAATAGGTACACCAAAATAAACGATATGTTACTAAACTTGAAATTTTTAAATATTCATCAACTGGTTCAAGAAGCAAATTTAATTTTAGTTTTTAAAATAACTAAAAATTTAACGCCAAGGTATTTGCTTGAATTTTTAACGAAAAGGGAGGACATGTTGTCTCACACAATTTAAGATCAGGAAACGATTATTATATTGATGGGTATAATACACAAATACAACAAAGATAGGTAACTATTTGTCGAAGGGGTGAGGCAATATAATGATCTCCCTCTTACTGTAAAAACTGCTCCCAATGTACGAATCTTTAAAACTAGATTAAGAAAAATGTATTTACAAACATAATTTTTATATCAGGTATTTTCTAAATTATACACTTATAAAAACTGTGTTCTGAAATGATTATTGTAAACTACCTAGATTTGGGCTAAATAAAGTATTTATTTATTTATTTATTACTTACCAACTTCAGTACCAACATTTGCATGTAAAACAATGATAAGAACAATATGTTCGATCAACAATCTTTCTGGCGCTATAACTTCAGTGACTAGGGATTCCATTATTAGATTAGTTAGGGTGTCGTTCATGTCATTTCTACTATTATTCATGTACAATTCTTCGATTTGTGCAGCTATATTATGCATGTTGCTTTCTGCCAATCTATTAAACAACCCTAAAAGTGATTATATTATTGTAAAAATGACCAATGTAACACTTTACACCAATTTCACAATCGCCATCTCATACCTGATGTAATGAAAGTAGCAACAATTGTACCAAATACAAATACAACACATGCTGCAAATTTGAGGTCAGTACATATGATCAATGCTACTGGTGAATTGTTGGAAAAAGTCATTTATAAACAAAGTTGTGACTGATATGCCTAATTGTATTAGCTTTCTTTAGTTTTTAAAAACATACATACCTTTTAATTGTTTTTTGAGTCGATTCAGCTTTTCAGTTCGTTTTTTATCTTCTTCCTTGTTTCTTTCCCTCAAAGCAGGTGGTACATACTTTGACTCCAATTTCTGTAATGCATATTTTGTATGTAACACGCTTTCACCCTTATAACTATTTGATGTTAAGGAACTTACATTTGTGATAACACCCCCATCTTTGCCTCTCAATCTACCATAAATATCTTCCCAAGTACCATCAGGAAATTGTTTTGCAGCTCCTTTTTTAGTTTCGGTTACATCATCTCCATCATCTTCCTCTTCAAATGTTTCATCTGATACATTGTTTTCAATTTCACTTTCAACAGAGCTATCTTCTTGTTCATTTTCAAAAGAAACATCTTCTTCATTAACAGTACTGTAAATAGAATCATCATCTTCTGAATTATTTTCATTTTCAGAATCTTCTTCACTCTCTGGATGTACTAATTTTTGTTTTTTATTAGCTATTTTTAGTGGTTGACCTACTTTTCTTTTTAGCTTTGATACTTTCATTACTGTTTTCTGTTCTGTTTCTTCAATATTATCATCATCTGAATCTATAGTATTTGAAGGAGTGCTGTTTTCATCAAATTCATGCAAACTACTTTCTTCCCACTCTTCCATATCACTAGCAGCTTTTTCTTGAATTTTATTAAAACCCTTCTTATTTTTGTATTTCTTTTTGGTTGTTGTTGATAATTTATTTGTCATAAGGCTAAAATCTTCTTTAAAATCATTGTCCACATCTTCAAAACCTTGTTCAGTAGTAACACCATGCTTAAGATACTCCGGATCGACTACTTCCAGCAAAACTAAAAATTATACATGTAATTAGGTCAATTTAAGGAAATAGCCGGTAACACTACATTATTTCCTCATTCAATTTAAACATTAAAAAGTTAGCAAACAAAAAAGGACTTACAATCCAAGCCATCTTCTGTGAAACCTTTGGGAATATTTTTGGATTTTCGTTTCTTTAATTTCAAGTGCTTTTCCATTTGTCCTATTATTTTATCCTCTTCTCTGTTGGCTTCTAAGAGTAGTTTTTTTCTATGCTTTTTCATGTCTGATTCAAGTTGTTTTTGTTGTTTTTTTTCTTTTTTTCGAACTTGCTCAATTGTGAGTTCCTTAAAAGATTAACAATAATATGAATACTAGGTAGGTATATGTATCTAAGTATTATCATGCAATCTTACCTTCTTGCTGCTCGCATTAGTTACATTGTTCACCGATTCCGTTTTTATATCCTTATTAAAAGCTTTGTTACTATTATTATTTGTTTCATCATTCTTTTCTGGATTTTTAACCAAAGCTCCTGCTTGAAGTTTCTTTTTCGAAAAAAAATCGTTTCTGCGGGACTTCTTTTCTTTTCGTTTCTCCTTACGTTGCTGTTTCCTTGTTGATTTAATAGGGGGTTTCGATTTTTTCTTCAATGCAGTCATAATTGTTAATCAAATACTTTGAAAACACTTTGACTTGTGTAGCATGAGGAAAAACAAATAGATAACCTTAAAAATTGTGTCTTTTAGTTCTTTTCGTGTCAAGACTGTCAAGCATGTCAATGTCAAATGAACGCCAATAGAGGTGAGGGACGATCAAGGTTGTTGTTCTCACAAGCATCACAGAACGATTAGAACGATTTAGGGTCTTTGCGTCGAATCCGGATGCTTGTGAGACAATGAAAGACATTAATGTGAAGGTCAAGGATGTTAAATGAGAATTTGAATGAGATTTTACTTTTTCAGTATAAACTGTCAACAAATCAACAACTGACAGAATAGAGAACAATCCACATTATTTACCGATTTAAAACAATCCAAATTATTTACCGATTTTGTCTAAATATTGTCGTTTTTAGGCAATTTTTAGGTATTTATGATAAAATTCATGGGCGTAGCAGGTTTTGTTTAATATACAAATACGTCCAATGATTAGTTAGTTTGGATCTATGATAAATCCATATTTAGCTAGTTTAAAAAAGTACCAATAGGTATTTCAAGTGTAATAAATTATTAATTTTTAAATTTCACCCTGTATAATTCATAATTGACTATACATTATTTAGTTTGTTGGAATCGGTTTATTAAGAGGATTTCAAAAATATGCAAATATACAGGGTGTTTCATTAAAAAAAAAACAACACCTACTGGCATACTTGCGTGAATCACCCTGTACATTTAAATTTTGTTTACATAACGCACAACTCAATTCAAAAGTTGACGTGTCTCGGCATTTTTCATAATTTTCTAAAATAATGACATAAAGAATTTTATTCCATAAGTGGTTTCCACACTGTATATTCAAGTGATTGTACAAAAAATTTCATATGTATTGCGAGCAATTAACGCGCTCCGCGATTGCTTGCCAACAATAAATATAATTCCTCACTCTTCGCTCTTGATACATAAATAAATATTTCACAAAAAAAATTAGTATTCAAAGCTGAAACAAAAAATTGAATTCAGTTGATCTACCTGAGAAAAATAAAAAGCAAAAACAGTGACTTGACTATAGATAAATTGATGACAGAGAACGTAGAAATGGATATACTATCCTAATAGCGTTTTATACTATTACATTTTGAACGCTCTTTCTTTTTCTCCAATCATATTAATCTGGATAAAAGCTTTCATTTTGATATCATGAAGGATTACGTATAGAGCCCAATAAACTTCAGTTATTACCTTTTGTTTACTTTCTTTACCCACTAAGTAGGTTATCTATGATACTAGATTCGAGTACTTTATACAGGGTGATTCATAATTTTCCATTAAAAAAGTTTACGGCGGAAATAAATTTCATCTTAAAAATACGGAGTGGGAACTTTTTGAATATTATGAAATGGTTTTTGTAGAATTCCCGCTACAATTTAGTTTCGTTATAGTGTATGTATTCCATGTTTGGCAGATCGTGTTACATTTTTTTTGAAGTGAAAACCTCTCGTCGCTTTGAGCGTTGGGACAAAACTTATGTGATCACGTCATCGACTTAATGTGACTTGTTGCACCTCATCTGTTGATTTTAATTGTTGCTATTTTAAGTACCTATTGATATCCAGATATTTAGCGAAAATACTTTACGTCTTCGTGAATTAACCTAACTAACTGTTAACAATGTGCCAAACATGTTTATAATTAATAAAATAAAAGTAAATATGTTCCCTATGTTTCAAGATGGATCTTATCAGCTCTAATTGTCCTTAATTCATTTTATGTGATGCAACATTAAACTAGGGCGACGGCCCAGCACTGTAGTGGAACGCGTTTGGTGCGAAAATTACAGACAAGCAAGGTCGGACATGATTAGTACTTGGATGGGTGACCAAGCCAAGGAAAACCATCGTATAGGGCCCGTACAGCCTGCAGTAGACTAGCATATCACATATGCCGTCTTTCGGAGGAGACCTAAAACCGAGGTCTCGAGTCCAAGGATGTTGGGCTCGTTAAAGGACGCTACCACTGGTTGGGGCACTAGTGGGTTCGCCAAAATTTCCGATTAGGGATAGAGTGCTTCCGGCGTCGGTGATTAGCCGCAGTCGCAAAAATAGACCGACATTAAAAAACAGAATGAAAAAAGGTAGAACGTGTCGCGGGACACACGGTAGAAACTTTAGTTCCTTTTAAGCAAAAATTATGTAATACATTTGACGTTATAGATGAACAATTTGCATATTCCTTAGTGGTCGAGTAGTAAGCGAACCAGACTCTCACGCGGTAGACCCGGGTTCGATTCCCCGTGAAGGAGTTTTTTTTATCGTTCTCGACCTCACAGATATTTAGGAGGTAATTTGGTCCCCGTGGCCGGTAGGTATAATATTCCGTACAAGTAATCTGGTCCCAATAGAATAAACATATACCTATATAGTTGCTCTAAGTTGTGTAAGTACGCTATGTACTTAAGGGGGACTTTGACAAGTATAACGCAAAGACTAGTATCTAAATAATAGAGAGAAACAATAGTACATTGTTTACCGGGTAGGAAAAGCTTAACATTCCTG
>CAJUYG010001289.1:58890-110647 GCA_910591675.1 Galerucella calmariensis
ACTACTATTTCATAAAAGCTATTAAACGATGCAAATGTCAAAATTTGATACATATTTGACCGCTTTGGTATCTCTCAGTGATATTTTTAATAAATTTCTGGCGATTTCTAACACTAACGTCTCTGACTTTAGGTTTTAAATGTAAACTATGCAATTTAACATAAGTTTCAATTGGAAATTCATACAATTTTTCAAGAAATGTTATTAAATTAGGATGTGCTCTGTAGAAAGAGTCATTGAAAGTTCGATGAAAAGCTTCGCACGCATTTGTTGTCCGAGTTAGATCTGCTGAATTTTTGGCCCACATTGTCGGCGGAAAATGAGATTGGCTATCAATATAGTTGTCGATCAAATAACCTGAATACTTTTCCAACCTTGTATCGTCCGGTCTGTTTTCATTTAATTCGAAGGCAATGCAATCACCGATGACTTCATCAGGATCCAAATAAGTTAGACCAAAAGTTGAACGTAACCAACGGCCTATATCACTGATCGCGTAATTGTATTCCGAAAGTACCTAGGCCAATTGATTTAATTTTTCGAAACCATGCCTGGCCAAGATGGAACCGGCAACCAATTATTTCGGCGGAAGCACACTTCCCGAACCGCTTTATGAATACCCATCTCAAAATCACACACAACTTGATTGATTGCTAAAACAATATTGATTTCGGAACACTTATCCAGAATCATTAGAAATCGTTTTTTGTACGTCTCCGATGTCTTGTTTGGTGAAAGACAAACCAACAGTGGTATGTAATGTCCGCATAAAAAACCATGAATAGTGAACATTTGACAAAAATATTTGGTACAGAAATCAAATGTACTATCAACGTAGATGCGTTCTGATTTTTCCAGAGCTTCGAGATCTGGTATTCACGTAAAAACAATAATATTGCTTGGCAAGCAATTGATAAAAAGATATTGTTCGTCTTGAGAAGTTCTTACGTTGATAGAATTCAATACTTGATGTACGTCGTTAATATACGTGGGAAGAGCGGGTATTAACTTACGTCGACTATTATACATATTTTTTCTTATGTACCTACTCGACATCTTGAGTTGTCAAAGTTGCTGGTAGATTTTATTTCAATGCTGAGCGAAAAATTTTTGATGGTTTTTCGGAAACATCTTCAACAGCTTTTCTTTTGCAGAAAGCAAAAACTATTTGCCTATTCAAGGTAGAAATATCTGCAGGATGGCAGTGTTCCGACGAAGATTTGGTCACACAAATTGCACTGAGTTCACCGAGTGTATAAACACATGCTTTGCACTTTCTGTTGGTACATTTCAAACAAGTTTCGTCTGTAGTTTTCAATTTTTTATGTAAACCATACTTGTAGTTATCGATTACAAGTAAATTTTTGCCACGAATACTTTCAATAATTTCTACTTTCATAATGCTAGTTTTCAACATTCAATAAATGATTACAAATCTAATAATTCAAGGGGTTGTTATTTTTATCAAGTACCTGCCTTATCTTAAGCAAATAGCGGTTAATAATAATTACGATCCAAATTTAATTGACAACATCATAAATAAAAAGATACGAAAACATACTCTAGAACAAGTATTTTCTTCTGATAAAAACAAAAATAACCAATTTAAAAGCTTAACTTACTTTGGAATACCATCCTTAAAAATAAAATCATTTTTAGAAACTTTAGACTTGAATATTTGCTTCAAAACCGACAACAATTTATCCAAATTCATTAAAAACAACAAATCCAAATCTTCAAAACTAAATAAATCAGGAGTTTATAAATTAAAATGTGGTAATGACGACGAATTAGATTCCAACTATTCAAATCATTTATTAGCAAACCAACACTCTTTCGATTCAAATTTTGAAATTTTGCATATAGAAACTAAATCCTTCAAATTAAATCTTTTAGAAGCCCTAGAGATAAATAACAAATATTCAGATAATCTTCTTAATGACCAACTTGATATTAACAATTCTCCATTATTAAACCTTTTTACCTAGAAAGATACCTGTAGGATGGGCGTACATGAACTGCGGACCAAAAACCATAAATGATTTTTAAAATTTGTCATGTGTTTTTAATGACCCATGAATTGCGGACCAAGTCGAAAGGGCCACCTGAAATCTACCTGCCCACTAATTGGGAAAAACCTATACTTTTATTATACGCTATCAATAACTAATCTACCTGAATGAATATTTAAAATATCCAAAACTTCATTATTTAACTGAATGTCTTGTCGTCAGCATCAAATAAATATGTCGGTATTTGAGTGTTTAAGTGAACGAGGAAAACCTTTGTTAGTGTTCCAAAACGCAAAATTTTCTTTCAAGAAAACATTGAAAAGCGGAGAGAAGTTTTGGACGTGTACCTTCAAAAACTGTACTGCTAAAATTTTCACGGTGCGCGAAGAGAACGTTCTTTCAAGGAGTACACTGAACCACAACCATACGGTGGATATTAAAAAACATAATCGACAAGTGATTTCGAATAGTGTTAAACGTAAGGCAGCAGAAGATTTATCGGAAAAACCTTCAAAAATTTTACATTCGTCGTTCAGACAAAATCCAGGGAATATGTCAACCATCACAGCAAGAGATGTCAACTACATACGAAATAATATTTACTGCCTTAAGCGCAAAAACCAACCACGATTACCGAAAAGCCTAAGTGAAACAATAGCCATTTTGGAAGAAACCGACGTAAAGAGTACGGAAGGTGAGAAGTTTTTATTTGTGAACAATTTAGAGAAGAAAATTGTGGTGTTTTCTACAGAAAGTAACATGACTGCATTATGTAACACAGATAAAATATATTTGGATGGCACGTTTTCCTACTGTGTCAAATATTTTCTGCAATTATTCACAATTCATATAGAGCGAAATGGCTATTACATTCCTATAGCATTTTGTTTGCTTCCAGACAAAAAAGAATGCACGTATAAATTTTTGTTTGATCTTCTCTGTGAAAGGTGCAATACAATTAATTTACAACTTAAGCCTAAAATAGTGACAGCAGACTTTGAACAAGCTATACATAGCGCAGTGGCTGCGACATGGAATGAGTCAAAAATCATTGGATGCCGGTTTCACTTGGGACAGGCCTGGTTTAGAAAACTACAAAGCATTGGTTTAACAAAGGAATATAAAGATGAAAGTAGTGTAATAGGGAAATGGTTACAATATAGTTTTGGATTGCCGTTCTTGAATCCAAGTGAAGTAGGAGATTGCTTCTCATTTGATTTGATGGAAGAAATGCCGAACGACGAACGTGTTAGGACATTCGCCGATTACTTGGTAGATTTTTATATTGGCGCATTGGCGGAGATGCAAGATTTCCTCCAGAAATGTGGGCTGAAATGACAGACAGCATACAGAGAACAACAAATGCATGCGAAAGTTTCCATTCGAAGTTTAACGAAAATTTTCATTCTTCCCATCCAACAATATTCAACTTTTTAAATATATTAAAACAGTTTCAAACAGATACGATTATTAAACTTCGATCTGTCTCCGATAAACCTAGAATACGCGATACTAAAGTCAGAAAGCGACAAGATTTTTTAACTACCAAAATTTTTCAATATGAACATAAAGAAATTACTAGATATAATTACGTGAAATGTTTGTCCTATATGTATAAAGTAAATAATAAATAAATCTTGGATTTATTAGTACCTACATCAACATATTTATACATTTCCTATATCCCATATATTGTATAGACTATAGTATTTTAGTTGATTAATAAACATATTATAAGCAAAATGTATTTCCTTAAAAACTTATAATTTTCTTATTCAAAATAAAAAAATATTGAAATGATAATGGTTTACTATTCCCTAATTTTTACACCTTACCTTTACCCTAGTTGTATAAACTTAAGCTTAGTCCGCAATTCATGGTTTTTAAAAGAGGGGTCTTCTTGGTTTGGTCCGCAGTTCGAGTACGGAATTATTAAAATCAGGTAATCGGTCCGCAATTCGAGGCCGCCGTGTAGGATGGTTGTGAATGCGTTTCCAGGTAAACTTGTTAAATACTTTAGTTAATCCTATATTTAGACAAATTCAATTCATTTCCTTGTAAATAGTTTATAATGTTATTGTTAAATATCCGTATAATTTAGTATTAAGGCACTGTATAAATAGAAAGTTTCTCATTATACCTCCATTCGTTTGATAAAGCTACTGTGTTAGCGAAACGCGTCACTTTATGTTTAAATACAATGTAGATTTAACAAAATAAAATTGTTTGATTTCATAACTTACCTGCCTTACCTCAATTCTAAGAACAACATTTAATTGTATTTTCATTACGGGGGCGAAATTACTGGTCGGATTAATTTAGGGCCAAAGTAACAGAGTATTAACGTAGGTAGCGGGGACCAGATTACCTGACCCCGGAAATCGGTAGCGCTACGTTGTGAAGAACGCGACTATTGTTAGTATAGTTTAGTCAGTAATTTTTTTTATGTTGTTTTAATTTTTATCTTCATATTTTATCTATTTTTGAATTATGTAATTTTTTCTGTAAAATTGTAAAAACCTTCATGAAAATAAATCTCATCTCTCTCTCCCTCTCTCTCTACTGAAGGAAATAATTAATCATTCAGCTATCATATTTTATTCGATTTTATTAATATTCAAGCTTTAAAAGTGATTTGAAGTTAAGCCAATATTAAAAATCCATTATTTATTGATAAATAGAAAGACTGATTAAATTATTTTCGAATTTGACAGTCCCGAATTAAATCCAGTTCAAGCTTCAGCAAGAAACGAGAGACCATCAGTTGTAGCAAAATCCAGCTCAGTGAATTCCTTTTTAACCTAATTTTATAGGTCCATTCGTCAAGGAAACGTTTGCTCACACTAAAATGCATCAGGAATCGGGACATCAAGAACACGACCGGATGGCTCGACACGGAATTAGAGCATGGAAGCTTTCGATTTTACGATGCTCTAAAATAATGGTCTTCCCATATTTCGATAATGTTTTAGCGAAGTGCTTTGTTTATTTTTGGAAACTGTCCATTTTTCAGTTTGATGGTATAGGGGTCGAGGGATTTCAACAAGGTGCTTCTTTTTAGGCGGTTGTCGTCTTATAGCTATTTTATATTATGAAATAAACTGTTAGTTCTCAAAATGAATACATATATTTATTAACTTTTCCCATGATAGTTCCTGAATATTGACATTTCTTACAAAATTTTTAAAAGCAAAAGTCGTTGCCAGATAATAAAAAATAACTGTTATAGACTGTGGAATAGTGACACAAATATTTAGTTCTTTGTACTAGTATCGCGGTTCTTGTGAGGTCTAGCTACGTAATGACAAACAGGAAAAAAAATTCAATGGTCAATAGTCATGGTCCGAGAGAAGAGTTATTTATAGACAAATGCTCTAGGATTCTGAAGTGCTGTGCAGCTGGAACGTATGTGGATGGAGGTTTCTTCTTTCATGCCACAAAATCTACATTCTTCTTCCTCCAATATTTTGAGATCTCTCAGGTGCCCATTCAGGCGACAATGTCCCGTTAGGATCCCTCAGTGCAGTTTTACTTTGACTTATGCATTCATTTGTTCTCAACAGGTTGTAGTCATCAGGAAGAATTTTTGATTGTATAAGTCCTACTTGATCTTTCCAATGGTCAGATCTTCTTTTTTTCTTGGCTTTACCTATTTCTTCCAATATTACATTAGGGCTGATTCCCCAAAAGGGTTCAGGCCCCCAGAAAGGTATTTCAGTCCCCCTCTTTGCTAGTTCATCTGCTATTTCGGTTCCTTCTATTCCAGTGTGTCCTGGAATCCATAGTAAGGTGACTATGTTGTTCTCGCCTATAATCTGTTTCTTATTGTCTGACAGCACGCGAAAAGGTCACAGATGCTAGTCAGGTAGTAAACCATAAGCGTCACCGTTCATCTAAGGAATTTATTTACTATTTAATTTTATACCCGATCTGATATATAAAGGTAATATGAATCTAAATTCGGTTAGTTAAAACAACTTGATAATTTCCAAGAAACATTACAATAGGGTCCTACTAGGGATTGTCCTAATGACTACTTAGAAATTTTGCAGGTATATACGGTGAAACTTGGCCCAAATTTGTATAATTTGTTTTGCTCAGAGTCGCTTACGTTCCATAAGTGTTAACTGTGTTGTGAAAAATGTCTTCAAGTTTCATTCCAGTAAAGTGTAAGAGCGTGCTTAGCTTACAAACGAAGACTGTAGTGTTAAATGTGCATGATGCTGTTGTATATCAAATGCCGGCTGCTACTGTTAGAAATATGGTTTCGACATGTTCCAATATGACAGGAATTAGTGGATCTACTATTTACAGGCTTCTAAGGGAGAGGAAAAATGGAAATATCCACCTAAAAAGTCAACTGGAAAAAAAACCACTTGACCTTGATGAACATATGCAAAATACAATAAGACGAAAAGTACACGAATTATATTTTAAAAAAGAGATCCCAACCCTCGACATAATTCTAAGAATGGTAAAGGAGGACGAGAATTTGCCTGACACAGGACATAGGGACATCTGCTATTTCATTTCCTTCTATTCCAGTGTGTCCTGGAATCCATAGTAAGGTGACTATGTTGTTCTCGCCTAGTTCATTGAGTTTGTCTAGGCATTCCCACACCATTTTGGGACAGATTACACAAATGCTCAGTGCTTTAATGGCTGCTTGACTATCCGTCATTATGATAATCCTTTGTCTTCTGTATCGGTATACATGGGTATAACTATGAGAATATTAGGTAGAATGAAATCTAGTTCACCAGTGGAAACACGTGTTTAATCTATCCTATTTCGTGCTGTTTTGAGTTTTATAATAAAAATGTCAGAATATTCTTTTATTTGTGAGAAACTTTTAACTGAAGGTGAAATTTATCATTTCCATTCCTTCCTAATATATTTTATTATGCAAGTTTTCAATTGAACAGAATCACAACAGACATGTGGAATAGGCTTACTGAGGAAACCACGTTAAAAAAACGCGCTAAGTATGTCGCTTACAAATTTTACAATTATTTGACTCGTTATATCTCAGAAACGGTGGCTCTGATAAGAAAAAGTATTTGTGCATTTCTTATAGAGAATTTCATGTTCTACAATTTTTGTCTCAGACACTTTTATGATAAAACTCACCGTTTTGCTGAAAATCGTGAAAAACCAATGTTTTTCGAGATTTTTGAACTTTGACTTCCAATAAATTTTTTTCCTAGCACCGGAATGATGACTACAGGTGACTACAGGTGACTACAGGTGACTACATTTGTTATTTTTAGGTATTTGTTAAGCAACTACACGCACTTTCAGCTAGCTGGGAATTTATGTACCTTCAAATGTCAAATTGTAATTCAATAATGTCGTTGCATGAACATCCTATAAAAAACCATAGTAAAAGCATGACTCTGCATTTGAACGAATCGTGCTTTTGAGCTTCTCAGAATAAAACTTTTTTAAAACATTTGCATACAAATCAAAACCGCGATAATCCTAAATCTTACGATATCGATAGAGACTCCTTACAGAATGTCAAACGTAAAGTTTCCGGTTTTCCCTTCAGGTACATGCAATGATCTAGAAACACATCTGGTGAATTGTGGTTTTAGTGGCTTCCTCGAAGAGAGAGCGAGTGGGAGAGTAACGCTCATCTTTATCGACTGATTAAATCGGCGCTTTACATTAATTACGAACTTTGTTTCATGGCATCGTGTGCACAAGTGCCCATTAATCTTGTTGCCTCTCAGATGCAGCCTCCTTAACTTTCTCTCCCCTACTACACCTACAAAGTAGTCAAAAATCAATTGATCACTTTTTAATTTGATAAATAATGTCTCATTGTTATATCAAAGACAGTATTTACTGTTTTTCAAGCTTCGGTGAAGAATCCATGATTTTAACGTAATCAGGAAGATCATAAAACGTAGGAGTTTGAATATAATTCTTTATTATTATAAACTAGAAATTGAAACAATTCCAACAACACCAAATGCATCAAAATATGTCCAATCTTTCTGCACTTGGTCGACTTTTGAAAAGTTGTACATTCTGCTCACAGTCACTATGGCTGAATCACTTACTTAATTAAAGTCAAACGAGTTTTATTCCAAAAGTTACAATAATATTTATACTTTCTGGCCGCTACAATTCTAGAGATGATCCAGTATTGGTGGACTGTCCACGAAGGAAGCTAGAAATGCCAAATGCCTTGGACTGCCTCATAGAGTAATAAATGAGAGAGGTTTTAAATCATATCATTGATTAAAAAATATTTTTTAATCAATGATCATATGGAAAGAAATGGAACAAAGTTTGTGCGCAGCCAGCTGCGCATGGCGCTTTACAGCAACTGACTGAACTAACAAACCCTGCCTCCCTCTACACAAAACTTCATTTTTAGTATTATTCCAATTTGAGGTCAGTCGTTGTTTTTTTTGAATTTATTTTTATTTAATCTACTCATTGGACTTTCTGCAAATAAATTAATTATCTTTATCATTGGTAAATACTATTATTACAGCATTTATCATCACTTATCATAGGTAAGTTGAAAACAATTTTTACCCTAAACGTTTGAGCATGGAGACTAGCGTTTGAGGTTGGGTTTTCGTAAAACAATAACATTATTTCTAATTTTATCGTTTTTTTTGCAGACAAGAACGAAGAATTACCAAGAATTTGTCATCCAAACCAAAATAATATGCATGTAGTACATATATATTGATGTAATTTAGGATGTAATTCTAGGTACCTAGTACTCATGTGAAATTTTGAACACTGTATTTGTGTGCTTGCTCTGTCATATTGGTGTGTGCTTCAGGATGCCAAATTGTTTAGGGGTACGTCAATTGAATAACTAAAAAATTATACATATAAGAAGTTTTAAGTTTCCTGATCTAGATATTAAACAAATTCATAGAAGGTTTGAAACAATGAACATCACTTATTAAAAATAAAAGGTGTTATTTGCTTGAAAATTTTTTCACAGTTCCAAAAACCAATCAAATTTCCTCATTTTTTAGCATATATGAACAATTTCACCCAATCATGTCAACATTACACTGAAAATTTTTTGACAATTCCAAAAACCAATCAAATTTCCTCATTTTATATCATATGAACAATCTCAGCCAATCATGTCAACATTACACTGATTATTTTTTTCACTTGTCAAAATCTGACATTTCGGTGGTTTTAACCAACAGCAATACATTATTCTAGCCAATAATTCGGTATTATACTGATAATTCTGCTTCCTCATCGATAAAACCTTGTTTACATCGAAACGTCAAAATTTTACTTTCAATTTGTCATTATTGACAACTAAAAGTGCTTCGAAGTTTATTGAAAAATGAACACAAACCGATTGAATGCCATCACCCAAGAGAATATTAAACATTCAGGTAGGTAATACAACATTTTAAATTTATGAAAAAAATAATCTTCCCAAATACAACTCGCTCTTCAAATTTTATCACATAATTTTTTATTTTCATCACTCAAACTTGTTTATTTGAGGCAAAAACATTCAAACAAACCGAATTTAGATAAAATCCCTCGTCCTAACGGACTCGTGATTTTATCAATCGGTTTGTTTTCATATTCTTGCCAAATAAACAAGTTTTCTGGAAAAAGAAAAAATTATCGATAAAATTTGAAGCACTCGTGGTATTACCTTTGATAACAGACCAAGGGCAATTTTTACGTTGCTATGGATACATATTGATTTATTTCGATTTTGAAGTTTCGAATATTTAATATTTCGAAATGTCGCGATTTGGTTGTGATACTGAAACAAAAAATTTTCCATCCGAATAACCCTCGGACATTGATAAATGCTCAAAAATTTTATGACAACTTTCTCAAGCTTGCTGCTTGTACGCAACAGACCTCCGCCAGTAGTAATACACCTAGGGTCTTGATAATACCGAGATAATTTTGTCATAGAGAATGCTGAAAGCGTGTTGCCCAAGGCCGCAGGCCGAGGGCTATTATCTTTGAGCAACACGCTTGAAGGATTCTCTACGACAAAATTTTGAGTATTTATCAAGACCCGAGGAGTATTCGATAAGATAATTTTTTACTTTGTAGCTTTCAAAAAATTGATTGCCAATCTGATGTTTAATAATTTTTAATACAAACTTTATTAGTTTTAATCAAATAGTATTCATTTTTATTTAAAACTACAGTTGTGAAAAGTACAATTGGTAAATTAATTGAATCGTTAGATGCAATACCTAATCTTCGCGACATTTTTAATCCAGTTGTCAGTTTGACGTTTAATAAAATGTTTAATAAAAAGTAAACACCAAACTGGAAACACCTCATGTGGAGTATTATCGCTGTAATACAGCGGTGATTGGATGAAATTTGACACATGACTTGAAATTAAGTGATTTGATTGGTTACTATATTCAGTAAAAAAAATTTCTTTCGAACAATTATCAATGTCCTTGGGTCACTTCCTTAAAAATAATTTTACCGACTTGTTTAGATTGACAAAATTTGCACTTCCTTTCTAAACTCAGTCCAATTTCCATCCCAATTCAAATTTAGGTATTGACAGTTTTTGTATGTTATTTTGGATATTTTATTGTATGAAAGATGTTGAATTAATAACATTTTATCACTTGCAAAGGGTTTTTTATTCTCCTACCGTAATTCCCTATAATATTATATGCTAATACAATATTTGCAGCTGAATAATTTAGCACAATAATATTATTTCTTAGACTTTGAAGACTTGATTTGAAAGACTAAAAAACCGATATTGAAGTGCAAAATCATTCAATTGCAAATATTGTACAATATAAGGCGTATGCTGAAAGCTTGCAAATTCAAAAAGCGCGCCGCGTCTTGAATGCTAGTTCATACCAGTAGCCAAGGTAGGCGCTAGTGGTAACTTTGTGCCACAAAACTCTACACGTATAACATCTCTCTTATTTATTACTCTATGGACTGCCTACAGAAATAATAAGACCAAATAGAGTAAGGTAGGCTTTAAGCAGATTTCATCCATATGAATCACCAGGATAGTATGGAATATACATCATCTCACTCCTAAGGGGGCTTAAAATATTCTCAGATACATTAGAAATGAGGTTTCATTAACAAACCCCCCTAACCATCGTTAATTCACATATTAAACAGGTAAGTCAATAAACTTGGAGCTGGATTCATTCATTCATACGTTGGCACTTGAACTGAATCTTTGTACCATTGCCCATGTACATGTTCTCTACCTACTGCCATTCCAGAAGCTTCGTGTCTTCTATATAGGCCACCAGCTTAACTGGAGGGATCTTCAGTAGTTGTGGTGGTTGTGTTATTTCCACTACTCTGGGAAGCATTGTCAATGGATAAACTCCAGCTTGGGGAAAAGGGTAATCATACTTTCCATCGGCGAGACGACCGGCACTGCTGGTAAGGAATTATCCCCTCTTTTTTTAGGGTAAAATTTCCTTTCATTCAATCACCGTAAATTTATTAACAGTCAATTTTTTCAAGTTACTCGTGAATCTATGTTTATATTGAAATGTTTTTCATCGCATAAATTGAATTTCATTGACGATCCTATTTCAGTTGACATATAAAATACCCTTTTGAATGTATTCAAAAAGATCAAGATTTTCATTTGATTGAGAATCACCGATTATTTAGATAATTATTCTCTTTTTTCCATCTTTATATTTCCCGTTACCGCTTTTTTTAAGGATTAAGTATACAGCTTCTCACATAATCTAGAAAACCCCAATTTCTCGTCTCCTTTTCCCTTCCGTTGCCAGCAAAAGATTCTCCTTCACAAGGTAAAGGGAGATTTGTATTCTGTGTAATTGGAGATTTTGAATTTAAGATTCCACCGAGATTAATCGATATTATAATATTTAAGTCGATCTCGGCATATATACAGGCACCATTGAACTGATTGTGAAAGTTTCATAAAAACCATCTCATTCTTCTTATAGATTTTGGCCAACAGGTTTTTTTAAATTTTAGTATGCTATTTTGGAAATCAAAATAAGCATTTTCTTTCATTGAAACGACCTTGTAGCTATACAGGATAAAAATAGGTCAAATATTCTCAAAAGTTTTTTCTATTAATATTGTAATTTAACCTTGGCTGATAAAATCAGGCATTTTTTTGAAATAAAAACAAATATATTTCGTGAAAGCCATTTCATTTTCTTATCAATCGTGTACAGGGTGATTCAACGAACGGACACTTGACATTATGATATTTGACATTGATATAATAGCAGGACTTACATTTTCATTTCAATTTTAGTGTGCTATTTTGGAAATCAAAATAAGCATTTTCTTTCATTGAAACGACCTTGTGCTATACAGGATAAAAATAGGTCAAATATTCTCACAAGTTTTTTCTATTAATATTGTAATTTAGCTTTGGCTGATAAAATCAGGCATTTTTTGAAATAAAAACAAATATATTTCGTAATAGTTATTTATGATATGAGTGTTAAAAGTGAGGTTTTATTTTGTGAGTGAAAACGTTTGTGAAATGAGCGGAGCGAATTGAACAATTTCACGAACAAAATAAAATCACTTTTAACACAAATACCATACAATGTTTTTTGTACAACTTCCCTATTTTGATAATGAAACGAGCGAATTTGCAATGACAATAAATTCAAAATGCATTTTAGTATTCAAATAATCAAAAGATTGTTGTGAATGGCAGACGTTGCCAACGTTATGATTACTAACAAATGAGAAAAGACGCTGTCATTTGAATTTCATTCCTGTCCAGTTTTCGTCACAGGGCATTAATGTTAGTAATTGTTCTAGTTTTACGATTAATATTAATGTTCATAAGTAATGATTGTTAAATATTGATAATAAAAATTTGCAATTGCTGAATTTTTCTCATCTGATTTCATCATAAGAAAATGGAGTGCTAAAAATATTTTTAACACTAGTGTTAAAAGTATTTTTAACACGCTGCTATGTAAACAATCGTTTTTAACATTGTTTGCTATCATTAAAAGTGTCACTTTTAATGACAGTTGTACAAAAAAGCCATTTCATTTTCTTATCAATCGTGTACAGGGTGATTCAACGAACGGACACTTGACATTATGATATTTGACATTGCAAGACATTTTTTTGAAATAAAAACAAATATATTTCGTAAAACCCATTTCATTTTCTTATCAATCGTGTACAGGGTGATTCAACGATCGGACACTTGATATTATGATATTTGACATTGATATTGCTGCAAGACATTTTCATTTCAATAAAATCTCATTATTTGTTTTAAAAAGGCATCAGATACTGATGCCTGCCTCAGTTTCATTGAAAAGGCCATAACTTATATTTTCGTTAGTGCTCCCAATTTATTATACACCCCTACAGGTTGGCAGTAAATAAAAAACAGTCCTTCTTATGAAAGTTGCTCGAGTTTCCTGTTTATTACGCACGATTTAAAGCAAACCAATAATTTATCTCGGCAACCTTCATCACAATTTTCAGGGTCATATGCTCTAACTAAGTCCTTATTCGGTTGAATGATTTGGACAGCAAATCATGGCTCTCGGTAGAAATACATTAGTTTTGACAGAGAGAGAGAGAAAGAGTTATTAATATCTTGGTTACAAATAAAGTAACCACTACTCAGGACAAGCACTTCCATGGGAATGGCCAATGCATCTCCATTATTAACAATACAACGTAAAAGGCGTTGATGACAATTTAATCGTAAACAACAATTATTTTCATTAACGCTCAGATGCACCGTTTACAATTACGCTCGCGATTAACAAAACAAGATTAGTGATCGGGATTGGATTTTTTATGCACCGTATTTGGATTGCTCAATCCTCTTATACAAATCGGCAACGTTGCACCTTTTGCTGCTGCTCCTGCGCGTTTTAAATTTGACGTTATGTTTGACGTTTAATCCATGCCTTTCTCCCTGGGCCTTTATGTTTGTTTAATCAAGTATTTTATACACGTGTTTAATAAAGGTATTCTGAGCATTTAATAATCACTAGAGTCCCCATCAGTTTCTTAAAAGCATTTGGGTCATTTTTAGGTATGAGTATTACGAGGACATTAAAGCAACTTCCACACTTGCGAAACTCAGTAGAAGAAGGTCCAATAAATCTTTGAAATTTCCTTGGGTGTTCACCTACCAAAAAAAAATACCATAACCTATTTCCATTCGATTCGTAACTTGAAATAATTTCCTACAATACATATTTTTTACAACCACTATTCTTGTTAGTTTATTAGACACCCACTTTGTATACAATTAAAATAATGATCAATATTATCAATCACACATATTAAATAGTTGACACAGTAGGGACTTTAGTTCCTTTCAAGCAAAAACTTTGTAATACATCTGACGTTATAGATAAACAATTTGCATATTCCTTGGTGGTCGAGTAGTAAGTAAACCAGACTCTCACGCGGTAGACCCGGGTTCGATTCCCCGTGAAGAAGTTTTTTTTTATGTTAAGTTTATTTTTCAATAATTATTCTGCTTGATATTGATAACGACAACAGGTAGACCTTTGAAATATTTAGCAGAATATTCATTATTATAGATAATGGTACGGTACCCTTCATGAGGGAGTCCGACTGGCAACATCTACTTATAACAGCATTGTATATTTAAAAAGGGGAACCGAATTATACAAATTGGACATTCAAGAACTGTACGTTTACCACAAAAAAAATGGTGGAAACATAAAATTGAATTGTTAAATTTTCAATTTGAAGTTATATTACAGTTTATGGAAATTTTTATTTTCTTGATTTTTTCTTAAGAGGGACGTAGAAAAAATATGCTGTTTGACTCGTGTGGATTGTCCATATCGCACTTGAACGATTGAGCACTCCGCCTACGGCGTCGTGCTCAAACTTCGTCCCCGTGCGATATGGCCATCATATCCACACTAGTTGCACAAACTACTATTTCTATCAAAATATGCCCTTTTACATATAAAAACAACCTGCTAAATGTCAAATCAATTTATCCATCCATTTTAAAGTTATCGAACTAAAACCTTCAAGTTTTCAAAATTTCAACACCCTGTTTTTCGAAAAGTAAATGACCCCTTAATCCTCAGATCATTTTGTCCAAATTTACGAGAGAAATCTACATTTTTTGCGCGATCGTATTGAAATAAATTCCGAATAAAATAATTTAGATTTCTTCGAAATGAACGAAATGACAAAAGTGACATTTATACTTCTCGATCAATTTAAAATATATTTTGCATTTTGGTGGAATTGTTTTTATGGTATTTATTACTTTTCGACGTCTGAACGGTAAGTAAATCACTTACCGACGTGTTAAACTTTGAAACCAGTAAACACAACCTACCGTCCTGACAACCTATGCTGTAAATAAACAAAAAAGATCAATCGCGCAAAAAAATTATGGAAATAATAGTAAAAATTCATCCGAACAAATTCAAGTGGAATACTTGCATAGAATTTTAATGTAGTATCGGTGGTTCAGTGGTAGAATGCTCGCCTCCCACGCGGGCGGCCGGGTTCGATTCCCGGCCGAAGCATATGAATCGCTGCTTTGTAAACGAGAGAGAGAGAGACTCAGGGGAGAGCTCACGCACGCAAGTAAGGCACATAACGAAGCAACGTAACATAACGGAAAGTAACGTAACGGTCAGATCTTTTGCGTCGCGACCCCCAATCGCTCAAACCTTACCTGACGTAAAGAACTAAAGTTTCAAAAGTTCCAATAACAAAATAAAATATACAAAAATAAACAGTTAATGACAAAATCGATAAAGGTATCCTCCCATAAAACCCACGTATATATCACAGACTTATTTTTACATCAAAGTTCAGTGGCTGCACGTAGGGAAGCCACTTTTTTTATGTACTACTAACATGCCATATGAATATTAGAAATGTTGATATGAATTGTTCGAATCCGTTCGGGTGGGTAAATAACAGGTCTTCACTACAAACTGTTTATTAAAATTATTCTCTGTTGAAAAAACAACAACAAATGGCGTTGCCCTTAAATGCCACTAATACCCACCTGTTTATAAACTATATCAATTTTAATAAAATTAATTTCAATCAACATCGAATTAGTAAAGTGAATTATAGACATGACAGATCGTTAAGAAATTCCAATTTAAAAAACCTATACTCTGCCTCACACTTACTACTTAGCATTGTTGCCGAACGAAAATTTGATTTGGGGCTTTTTTTGAAATGGCTTTACAACTGCTAGAAATGTCAGTCAAAAATTAATGCGCGCGCGCGAATTGCGAAACGTCCACCCGGCGCGCTTTCATGTTGAATACAAATTATTAGACAATTTTTCGAGAAGGGGAAGGGGATGGGAATAAACATGTATGTATATAGATAAACGTGAATATAAAATGATTATTATTCCATATGATGTTTTCTGAGAAAAAGAAGGGAAGTCAGTATGCTTATCAATGAATTTTCTCATTTAGAGATCTAGAATGATTGATTGATTTCGCGAGCGAAGCGAGCGCGCCTGGTCGACCCGGCGCGCATTCATGTGGTATACAAATTATTACACTTTTCCAAGAAGGGGAAGGGAATACACATCTTCACCTCAAATTGACTGACTTCATGGGATTTCTACTAGCAAAAGCTACTAACAAAAAAAATTCATCATAATTCAACACATACCGCTTCTCGATAAGCATACTGACTTCCCTTACCCTTATTGGAAAACATCATATGAAATAAAAATCATTTTATATTTATGTCTCTCTATATGCATACATGTTCATTCCCTTCCCCTTCTCGAAAAAGTTTATTCCACATGAATGCGCGCCTGGTCGACGTGTCGCAATTCGCGCTTTTACAATAACTGATTTCAGCTAAACGATATTGGTCAACTTGGCAACCGCGCATTTCCTCACCATATCATTTGGGTTTTTGTTTACCACAAATCACAACAATCTTTGCCATGACAAAATATTTTCCATAAGTGATTTCAGCTGAACGAAAGTGGGGTCAACTTGGCAACCACGCATCTCCTCACCATATGATTTGGGTTTTTGTTTACTACTAATCACAACAATCGTTGCCATGACAACAGTTTTTCCATAACTGGTTTCAGCTAAACGAAATTTGAGCCCTTCTCTGTCTGCGGATTTTCCGAGTGAAATATTTTGTCCTTCATTATGACCCAAATGTCTGCGTCAGGTGGCGTCAGATCAGGTGAATGAGAAGGATATTCGAAGTCTGTTCCCCGAGAAATTATTCTATTATCGAAATGCTGACGGAGTAAGTCTAAGGTGCGCACAGCTGTATGGCTCGTTGCACCATCTTGTTGGAACCATTGTGTGCGAAACTGTAGATTTCGTGCACGGCAAAAGTTATTTAGATCTCTCACAAAATGTATAATAATTTTCTCTCTATAACGCTCTTGGTTGACAGTAAGTGGATTCTGATTATCATTACGACCTTTTTGTACTTAAACTGGCAGCTTATAGAACTTCTGGTGGAGTGCAGTTGAATTCGTTTTCACTTTCTGAATCCATCATTCTAACAAAAAATCCGCTCTAAATCACCTCCGGTAGGTATAGGTAGGTACTATAAACATTGAACTGCGACGCTGATTGACCATAGTCGTGTGTAATGGCATTCTTTGACGGTGATTGGTCATAGTCGTGTGTAATGGATCCATTACACATGGGGCGAGGCTTGTTTTGTGTAATGCATCCAGTTACTCAACAAAAATGTTACATAAAAAGGGTCCATTTTTCAACAGTCATAGAAAAAATATTGTACTATATTCGTATCGTAAATTCATATTACGATATTCAATGAGTTATCAAACTTGGCTTAACGGCTTCGTTTGACAAATTTCCCATATGAATCTTTACGACACTTATATCGTAAATATCTATTACATTACAATGCGTGTAAATCAAATCCAACTGTGCTTGAAAACAAGTAATAAGTGTGATAAAGCAGTTCCTATGTTGATTGGCAACATTGTAGTTTGGAATTATTGATATTTTGCTCTGATATGTCCACGGCAAGATCTATAATTGTATTAAAACAGCTCAAAGTTGGTTATTAAATCGTTAATCAAAAATAGCTTTGATTTTTTGTTTACTTGTGAAAATCCGTCTCGCATCTGGAAATCTGTAATTATAATACCATCCACTAAGGTAGACACTGGTTGCTTCAACAAATCAATTCAGAAACAGGAAGGGTGTTGAGTATTTCAGTTTAGTTGATCCTTTTTATTCGAATTCAAAGGATAATCCTCATCAAGCCGACCATAAAACGAGCTAGCTTAGGTAGAAAAAAAACCTCCACGACCCACAATTTTACCTTAATCTAAGGATTCTAGACGTTTACCTATGAAAAATGTATCATTTGAAAGCTTAGGTTATAAAACTTCCATATTTCTCATACTGAAATACGTGATATAAAAATTTTCATTTTCTAGATTTTTTCTAAAGTGGGTCGTAGAAAAAATATGCTGTTCGACTCGTGTGGATTGTCCATATCACACTTGAACTTCGTCCTCGTGCGATATGGCCATGCATCACATCCACACTAGTTGCACAAACTACTATTTCTATCAAAATATGCCCTTTTACATTTAAAAACAACCTGCCAAATTTCGAATCAATTTATCCATCCATTTTAAAATTATCGAATTGAAACA
Source organism: Galerucella calmariensis (assembly GCA_910591675.1). Classification (NCBI taxonomy): domain Eukaryota; kingdom Metazoa; phylum Arthropoda; class Insecta; order Coleoptera; family Chrysomelidae; genus Galerucella; species Galerucella calmariensis. Next base: position 77,560 of record CAJUYG010001289.1, read on the forward strand.
TTCAAGTTTTCAAAATTTCAACACCCTGTATTTCGAAAAGTAAATGTGCAAATGTGTAAATTTTACGAGAGGAATCTACATGCAAACGTTGTGATTACCCTTAACGTTCGAGATGCTTATACCATTTTTTGCGCGATCGTATAAAAATAAATTCCGAATGAAATAATTTAAATTCCTTCGAAATGAATGAAATGTCAAAAAGGACATTTATACTTCTCGATCAGTTTAAAATATATTTTGCATTTTGGTGAAATTGTTTTTACTTTTCGACGTCTGAAGGGTAAGTTAATCACTTACCGACGTGTTAAACTTAGAAATCAGTAAACACAACCTACCGTCCTGATAACCGATGCTGTAAATAAACAAAAAAAGATTAATCGCGCAAAAAAAATTCACCAGCACTGCGAATACCAGCTTTGCATAGAATTTTAATATAGCATCGGTGGTTCAGTAGTAGAATGCTCGCCTTCCACGCGGGCGGCCCGTGTTCGATTCCCGGTCGAGGCATATGTATCGCTGCTTCGTAAACGAGAGAGACTCAGGAGAGAGCACACGCAGGCAAGCAAGGCACATAACGAAGCAACGTAACATAACGTAACGTAGCGTAACGGTCAGATCTTTTGCGTCGCGACCCCCGGTCGCTCAAACATAACCTGACGTAAAGAACTAAAGTTCCAAAAAACTGAATTGAATGGCATTAAAGTACCCACACCCCATACTTTTTATTTTCAAATAGCACCCCCTATATATTGTCATTGAAAATTGCGTGTCGTTCTATTTGGAATACAACGATAGCACATACTTGGTATTTTTTCAATTAATAACAAAATCATCAATATTCCATGAATTATCGATTTCAACTGAAATACCTCTGATGCAATTCAAAAAACGAACACAGCAAGTGTTTAAAATTATTTCCTGCAGAATTCATGCAAGCTGCAAAAAGTGTTAAAAGCTTTCTTGTGACCGCCGTGTCTGATTCATAGCTGGTGTAATGCTACGACATGCTTCACGAATGCGTTCTCTAAGATCATCTAAGTAAAAACAAATTTAACTTAGAATTGTAATCTTGCATCAAAGCTGAAAATAGGAGAATATTTGGCAAGCTTTTGTTGACGCGGAATCCTATCAGTCACGATTTATATTTTTTAAAAAACAGGCTGCATTTTGTGTTATTTGGTGAAGTCAATTTATTTTTGAAAAAGATAAGATTCTCCCTTAATTTTTATTTAAAATTCCCGCTGAAATTTATAGTTCCTGCGGCCAAACTTCAGATGGCTTTTAAAACAATAGTCACTGCTGACAACGTAAGAGTTACAATTCTAGGTTGAAGTATTTTATGATTTAGAGGATTTTAAAGAAGGCATTCGTGAAGCATCTCGTAACGTTACACCAGCTATGATTCAGACGGGGCCTGCACAATAACACATTTTGCAGCTTGCAATGATTTAACAGGAAATAATTTTGAACACTGGCTGTAATTCTTCGTTCGTTTTTTGAATTGCATCAGAGGTATTTCAGTTGACATTCATACTTCATGAAACATTGATGCTTTTGTTATTATTAATTGAAAAAAATACCAAGTATTGTATGTGCTATCGCTGTATTCCAAATACAACGACACGCAATAGAGTACATTAAAGTACATACATACATTAGAGTACAATAAATTTTGCTATTGGTGGAAATTGACGCTTTATAAGGTCTCCTAATACTTTGCATGTGTATTTTCTCAAAAAAATATAAACTTTACTCCTAAAACGACTTCAAAAATCATGAAATTTGAAAGTCCGCCAAAACGCGCTTTGCGTCATAAAGATAGCTGCCCCATGGAGCGACGTCATTAAATTTGTTGACGTTCATAAATTCGAGCAGCATAAATGAGTCTACTTTGGGCAAGTTATCAGTTTGTGCTTTTACAAAACCTTCACTAGCCATATCTTCACTCACAAAATATCAAATAATCGTCACCGAACACTGAACTAGTAAATAAAATATTTTCTTCTAAAAGTTTTAAAATATCATCGGAAATATCGAATATTTATGTCCACTTTACGTTGACCTTGAGAAATAAAAAAAAAGGAACACATAAATACGTAATGGTCTCAAACAAAAATGGATGTCCGAACGCTACTGATGATACGTGTGATGTCATACCATGTGATGACTTTTGTCAATATGGCCGGTATTGCATTAGGTTCTGTGTAGTTTTGTGCTCATATTGTATTTTAATTAACTATTAATTGCTTCATGGACGTAAAAATATCATTTATATTGGTAGTGGTCGGAAACTGCAATGAGATTTGAATTTTATTTTAAAATTTCCAATGGAAACTGGTTCATTTCCTATTAGTAATTTTTGATATAGTTGAAATAATACCCTTCTTGGTGTGCGTCATCGATTGTTAATCTCCTTCTATCACATTACGTAGGAAGAAATGGAAAAAAAATGCAGGTCTATGATTAATCCTTATCAAAATATCACAATAATGAACCGTTTGAATGTTTTACAAACGTTAACCCTAATCTTTGACTTACAAAAATTTGATTGGTTGATGTTTAGATTACGCGCCAGCGCAACCTATCAATCGCGAGGTTAAAATACTATGAAGGCGTAACTTTCGTAGCGGCAATGTGTCTTACGTCTTTTTCTACTGTCACACTGACAGTTCTTGTCAGGTGTGTACTTTGTTGCTTACGGTCTATTATTATTAATTTATGAAATCTTATTGTTTTATTTATACGAATAATACAAAAATATGCATGAATACACGGAAAAACATCAGTATTTTGAAAGTTCTCAAGTATTTTCAGTAAGAAAAAGAAGCTGGTAATTATTAATTGCATAGCCTTTTCGACTTTGGCTAAATACAATCCTGATGATCTTATTTATCAAATTTAAGGTTAGCTATATGTCAAAATAGCAAATAAAATAAACGACATGCCGAAAACCCGGATATACGTCACAATCGATGACGCACACCAAGAAGGGTATTATTTTAGCTATATCAACTTTACTATTACAAATTAATATCTAAGCAAAATACGAAATATGCGTGTACTTTATTTTCAATGACAATATACAGGGGGTACCATATGTGTAAAACATTTTTATAAGCCATTAGAAGGGTACTTTAATGCCATTCAATGCAGTTTTTTCATTTATTAACTATCTTGTCAAATAAGCGAGATATTGCCTGTTTACGATAACTTGAGACTCCCGGTATATATTTATCAATTTTCTGACAGGAAAAAAGTAGTTTTCCCATGTTCAAAGAAGTGTCCAGGACTGGGAAACTATATTCTTAAAATTAGTCAATGAGAGGCATTGGCGGGATCTGAAGCGCATGTATTGTCAAAGAGACGAGGAAAGATTGCTGGAAAATCACGCGCGAGAAAAGGATAACTGTCGGCAAGCCTCCTGAAAGCTGGTACAACTTCAGTAGGCCGTGAGCGACGTTGAGAACCGTATAATCCCGACAAAAAAGTCTCGAACATCCTTGTTTTTTTTCTCCAGGATAATAAAAAAAAAGGTTTAAAAGCGACTGACAGTTGAGAGAAGTAACGACAAACTTTTTCAGTGAATATCAGTGGGTTTCAGTGAGTTTTTGTGGGTGAATTTTCCAGTTAAACGGTTTAGTCTTGGAGTCCAGAGCAACTGGTGGGTGGTTTTAAAAAGCGGTTTGTAACAATTTGATTTCCAAGTAACTGAATTGTTTTAAAATTAAATTAAATCTATTTGATTGTTTAAAAATAATCATTTTGTTAGTAAAAAGTATAAAATGGAATTTTTATTTGTTTTAAGGAATTTTTTTTCGGTTGTTTTATTGAGTACTCACAGAGTTTCTAATTTCAACCTACTTTTGTCGCTTCTACATTTCACGTCTTCTTAGTTATTTCCTTCCACTCTTTTAAATTTCTTTGAAATTGTCGAGAGCACTTGATGCCGCCGGATACGTAATTTAGCGAAAAGTTGACAATAATAAAAATCTAAAAGAAGATGAATGGAATCGTTCTCACCATTCGAATGTAAAGGGTGACATTAAAATGGCGTATTCCAGCAGTTAAATGGTGAAATGACCAACATTTTACACATTTCTGATGTTTTTTTTTAAAAAAGACTTCTGCTATTCTTACTGTTAAAAGTATTAAACCTGTAACATGTCTTACCGGCACGTAGAACTCCTAATAGGTAACGGTATATCCCAGGGTTGGATCTTTGCCTAAATTAGGATTTCGATATAAAAAAAAAGAGAAAAAAAATAAAAGAAAAAAAAATAAAAAATAAAAAAAATAATCAAAAAAAAACAACGTATATACTGGAAAGGACAAAAAATATAAATGGAAAAAAAAACAATGATCATGTATTGATGAAAAAAATGGTTAGGACCCATACTTACTATTCTTTAAAAAAAAAAATTTAATAAAACATATTCTGCTAATGGTCATGGTCATGAACAAACAAAAAAAAATTTTTTTGGAACCATCATACAAGGAAGAAGGCTGGTACAGAAACGATAACTTTGGCGCCAACTTATTTTTTATTATCCTCTTAACATGTAAAAAGATGAAGTCAAATCATCGATAAGGCCTCTCGACGTTATTTCATATTAAAACGAAAGCATTCGAACATTCGGCACTATACTTTTAGAACACAAAACTTTTTAGTAATATTCAAGGATAATTATTCTATATTAGCGCTCAAGACACGAAGTTTCATCACATTTTTCTTAGTAAGCCTTCATATAAGATTTTTTAACACATCTTTTCTGCTACACGGCTCATAGGAGACCCTTCACACATCTTCTCTGCTGGACAGTTAATAGAAGACTCTCTCCAAAAATAGCGCCAGAAAGAAAATTGCCGGTTATAAACAACCCTGATTTGACATTTGGCAGATTGTTTTTAAATGTAAAAGGGCATATTTTGAAAGAAATTGTAGTTTGTGCAACTAGTGTGGATATGATGGCCATATCGCACGAGGACGAAGTTTGAGCACGACGCCGTAGGCGGAGTGCTCAATCGTTCAAGTGCGATATGGACAATCAACACGAGTCGAGCAGCATATTTTTTCTACGACCAACTTAAGAAAAATCTAGAAAATAAAAATTTCTAAAAACTGTAATACTTATAACTTCAAATTAAAGATTTTACAATTCAATTTTATGTTTCCACTAATTTTGTGGTAAACGTAAGGTTCTTGAATGTCCAATTTGTATAATGCTACGGTTTCATTTTTTAAATATACGATGCTGTTATAAGTAGATGTAGTTCCTACCGTGTGTCCCGCGACACGTTCTACCTTTTATATTTATTTTTTTGTCAAAATTTCTCCTTAAAGAGTTAGCAACTTAATTTACATCAGTAACTTACTCGATTTGCAATATTAATTGTTTATTTATGGTAAAATATTTCATCTTCTTGTCAAATTCTCTCTTTATTTTCTATTTTTGTAAAATTTTTCACTTGAAAGTTGGAATTTGAGGAAAAATCAAGCAACATGTCACTTGTCATCTGTCATTTTTTAACAATGAACAGTTTTCTCTCAATATTTTTACTTACAAAGTGGGTTACTGATGTCGCGCTAGTAATTTCACTCAATTTTCCATATTAATTCTTTCAATAAGAAAGAATCTCCTGTCATCTGTCATTTCTTGTCAAATTCTTACGATCTAAAATTGTTTATGAAAAAGTCTAGTTTTGAATACAGTGGATTTCAACATTTTAGAACTTCAGTTCTTTACGTTAGGTTGGAGCGCTGGGGGTCGCGACGCAAAAGATCTGACCGTTACGTTACGTTGTTACGTTATGTGCCTTGAGCGCGTGGGCTCTCGCGCTTTCTCCTCAGTCTCAGAGTTAGTCTTTTGGCGCAAAATGTTGATTATCAGCATACATTGTATTATTAATTACAGTTAATAGAATACTTAATGTGTACTTTGTGCCATTCAACTTAATGATAAGATTTTTATAATTAATACTACTGTATATTTTTGTTAAATGAAGTTTCATCCAGAATAAAATAAATTCTTATATTAATATGTGTATTTATTCATGATTCAAAAAATTTGATTATTGCTTAAAAGGAACTGAAGTTCTTACCGTGTGTCTCGCGACACATTCTACCTTTTTATATTTGTTTTTTTGTCAAAATTACTACTTAAAGAGCTAGCAACTGAATTTACATCGGTAACTTTAGTCAATTTGTTTATTTAAGGTAAAATCAAGCAATGTCACTTGTCATCTGTCATATTTTTGTCAAATTGTGTTAATATTTTCCATTTTTGTCAAATTTTTCACTTGTCATCTGTCTTTTTTTTTAGTTTTTCGTTTCACCCGATATATTTAAACGAAAAAAGGGCGTTGAAAAGATGTTAAATTATGTTTAAGCTCCTGCGAAGGAATTTTAACGTTTTCCACAATAATTTGTGACAGGAAAGGGAACTAATTTCCACGTGAATGGGAAATGCGGATTAACATGATTGACTTCATTTTTTTTTCAGTTGAAGCGATAAAATACATTCGAGGGCCAGTCGGAATGGATTATCGCTTTTTGCAGCATATTAATATAATTTGCTATATTAAGAGAGATTAGATGGATACAATGTTCATAATTAGTGAGAACTTATTTACTCAATTAGTTTCCTGTAAAAATTGTAAAATTTCAGTGAAGCGTGCTATCAATATATCAATATACATCAAAGAGATAATAGTTTAATACTCACGCCACAAAATTTTTTCGAAAAGTACTTTTCAAAAAACAGAGGCCGTTCACTAACAAGTAACAACTACTTCTTGGACTATATGCCCTGACAGTCGTTGAATTATATTACTAAGTTAACGGGGTTGGTATATCTGCACGATATAACCAACCATTCTGGTGTTTGTAATTAGAAGGGACAGCATAAGTTGTAGAATTATCAACAAAAAAATTTAATGCTTTTTAGTCGACTAATTCATTTCATATTTGAATAATCTCCGATGATACCACATTATTTTACTCATTTGAATAGAAAGCTGAATTGTTAGAGAACTGTGAACTCAATGGCGGTAACACGCCGACTTTTTCTCCAAATATGAAGCTTGCCATTCATTTTGTATTCATCCTATAACAATATTTTTGATTGTTCGGCCAAATGTTAGCCCTAGGGATGATAAAAGACGATACTATTTCAAAGTAAATAATGTTGAGAATATCGAGTGAGCATGTTTTAGGTCTTTGTTTATATTCAGTTATTATTCTTTGAACCCCAACTTTAAGGTCTATATTGTTTGAAATTATATCTATTTTCATATCTCGAGGGTAGGTAGAGAAATATATTTAGAAAACAACAAAACATACTTTAAAAAACTTGAAAGCAGAAAATAAACTCATTTGTTGTTTATTATGAAGCTATCAATTGTTTGATAATGTTAAAGTCGGCGCTATGTATGTATGTATATTGGGCTGACATTCACTAAGACCTAAAAGATCCAATGTACCCCCTTGTATGTATGTGTGTGTTTGGGGGTGACATTCACTGAGACCTGAAAGATCTATTGTACCTTCTTACTTCTACTCAGTTTCTGAGGAGAGTCTCAGAAACTAGTAGTTCCTTTAGTCCTATTTCCCGGAGGAATTTTAGGATGTCGTAATCTCCTAGGTGCTGTGCTCTAGGATTCTGAAGTGCTTCTCTTCTTTCCACATTTACCTATTTCTTCCAATATTACATTGGAGCTGATCCCACAAAAGGGCTCCTCGCCCCCAAAAGGGTGCCTTAGTCCCCATTTTTGCTAGTTCATCTGCTGATCGGTAACGATCAATAAGCAATTTTAATCTAACTCATTTTACTAATTCCAAAACTGATACTAAAGATCTTACTCAACTGTAGTTCCTTAGACTCTAATATAAATAGACGACACTAACACTAGTGTGTAAGCACTGCACTGTACTCTGCTTTACACTGACACTTATCTACTAAACTAACTCAAAGGGCTTTGTCCTCTTGAGTATTCTTGTCTGGTTGGTGTTGTCGAGGAGCTGGATGGCCTAAACATTCACATGTTCTAGGAGTCGTTGTTCATGACCCTTGGCAAACTTGGTGATCGTCTGGTTAACAGTGTCAATTTTCAAGTCCCGATGGAGGTCACTGTTTTTGCAGTACCAAGGAGCTTAGGTGATATCCCTCAGTATTTTGTTTTGAAATCGTTGTATGATCTGGGTGTTGCTTTCTTTGGTACAGCCCCAAAGCTGAATTCCATAAGTCCATACAGGCTTCAGGATTTGCTTATATATTATCAATTTATTGTATATAGACAGAGTGGAATTTCGTCCCAGTATCCAATACATGTTTCTAAATTTGAGCCCTAATTATTCTCTTTTCTTTTTGACATGGGGTTTCCAGCGTAGCCTCGCATCTAATGTAATACCCAGGTATTTGGCTGTGTTGGCATAAGGTACCTGAGCATTATTGAGTCTAATTGGCACTGATTGTCCTCTTTTGTTAGTAAAATTTATGTGCACTGATTTTGATTCGTTAAGCTTGATTCTCCATCTTTTAGTCAATATTTGAATCTGGTTTATGGTTGTTTGTAATTTGGCTGTAGCTTCGTCATGACTATTTCAAACTGCTAAGATGGCTGTGTCATCAGCGAAAGTGGCTACAGTGTTATGCTCTATATCAGGGATGTCACTAGTATATAGAAGGTATAGGACTGGTCCTAATACACTTCCCTGTGGTACTTCCGCTTTGATTTCGGAATAAGTTTCTTCCTGTTGGATATGTAAGAAATTAGCAGTTGTGAGTACTGTTTTGGCAGAAAATATCTCATTTTGTACTCGAGTCCTTCGTGCCATACTTTGTCGAAAGCCTGTGCTACATCTAAGAAGATTGTAGAACAGACCTTTCTTTCTCCTAGCGTTTTTCTTTGATGTTGGTTATTCTGTGGACCTGGTCTATCGTTGAATGGCTTTCACAAAATCCAAACTGGTGATTAGGTATAAGCTTCCTTTCCTCTATTATTGGTTTTATTCTTTTCAGTAGAAGTTTTTCAAATAATTTTGATATTACAGGTAATAGTGAGATCGGAGATGAAGCTTCTTCGGGTTTTTTGCCTGGTTTAGGTATCATAATCACCTCTGCAACTTTCCATATCCTGGGTACATTCTCTACATTGTTTCAGGATTTCTCCTGTTATCAAGTCAAATCCTGGGGCTTTCTTTGGATTTATATTCTCTTTAATTTCCAGTTCTTTTGTTGTGGCAGGTCTTATTTCCAACTCTTTTTGGTCATAATTCCCTTTTGCTATTTCTTTGGTTTTGGTTGAAATATATTTTCTAAGTGATCCGCGAATCTTCTTGCTTTTTGTATGTTATCTTTTGCCCAGCTGCCATCCTCGTTTCTGATTGGTGGGTTCTGCAGGATGGGTCTCTTTAACCTTTTAGTAGCTTTCCACAAGGAATAATCTCTGTTGCTGTCATTTGTCAGTTCGCAGGGGTAAGCACTAATAGATTCATTTTTGATTTTTTGGATTTCTCTTTTAAGATTCTGTGTGGCATTATTCAGCGTAGTTTTGTCCGCAGGTGCTCTAGATTGCTGCCATTTGCGTCTTAGTTTTCTCTTTTCGGTAAGTAGTTCTCTAATTTCTCTTGGGTGATTATTTCCCTTTATTCTTACTGTTGTGCTCGGGGTGTTATTCCATGCAGCTTGTTGTACAATCTTGGTACCATAATGGTGGACTTGAGACAATGAGTTTTCAGCATAGCGAGTTGTTCATCTAGTCTTTGTAATGATCTAAAAATGTGAGAATACCGTTTATATTGAATGTTTACATTTGTTGACAGGTGTTTATATTGATTTAGACTAAATATTTTATGGCTGTTGTATTGAACTTTGGTGGATATTCTGAAAAAAATTTGAATATCAAACAGTTAATGATAATTCATACAGAGCGCGGCTAAATTATGGAACATATTTATTATTTTGCAAACAATGAACGAAAATGATCAGTTTTGACAGTAGTAACATACTGAAGTGTTTAATGCTTATTCGGAAGAAATTTGGGCTTAAGACTAAATATTCCGTCCAAAAATATCCTGCCAAAAAAACCCATCCCGTAATATCCCTTACCGAAAATAACGTCTCCAAAAATATCTCTTCGCATTTCACCTTAGAAAGTATTGGATGGGAGGGATGAATGCATTGTAATAATATATATATATATAACATATTATGGTATTGTTATTGGTCCTTGACAAGTGTTTGGATGAAATCTGTTCGTTTAAAGTGGGACACAATCGAGTCCAAAAGAGTCGGTTACAAACATACAGGTGAAGCTGATAAAAACGTGTTAAAAATTAACAATTACATCACCATATCAAAACTGGTGACGTAAAAAATCGGCATTTGAAATTAAATATCGGCCCTTAACAGAATTCTTGTGAAAAATAGATTGTTTGTAATAAATTTGCTTGATAAAACAGCCACGCTCTGTATATTCGTTAAATTAAGTTCACAAAATGGTGAATCCTTGTGTAGAATGCAAAAAATGTGAGAGTGGTGTACATATATTACCCTTGAGGTATAATGCAGTTATTTCATAGAATACCTAGTTATTCCATGAAATAATTGATCGTGTCCGAAAGTGTGTAATATGTTATCAATTTGACACTTTAGCTAGTTATTCTATGTAATAACTAGGTATTCTATAAACTAACTAATGAGAGGCAGTTAAAGTGTAAAATAAACAATTCATCTGAAATGAAATTGAAATAATGATAGACAATTGAAATTAAAAAAAAGCAATTTTTCTAATTTATGCAGGTTTTATAAATGGTATTTATTGGAACGTACCATGAAATCGTGTTACAACAAGGATGACTAAAATGACCCCTGGAATTACAAAGACCATTATTCCAAAACAAAAAACATTTTTTTTCTACAATAACATTGAAAAGTAGGTTTTTTCGCTTACCATTGCAGAAAAAATGTTGTATGTATTACGAGCAAAAACGTGATATTATTGCTTTCGAGTAATTAAATTCGAGTAATTACTCTCAATCAATAATGTATCACTTTTCGATCTTAATACATAAATAACTTTTGTTGACACACTGGGTTTTACACGAAAATTTTCCAAATCTCTGACCAGTACCTAAACTTTGAGCTGTAGCAACTGACCGGAGCCATATTTTACACTTTAACGGGCTGCAGATCGTTATTCTATGCAATAGCTAGTTAAACCATGAAATAAAGAGAGTTTCACACTTTAACTGACAAGATCAGTTATTTCATGGAATAACTAGATATTCTATGGAATAACGGATCTCCTACTTCAACGGTAACACATACAATACATGGTTCCACTGTCGTATCACTGGACAAAGACTATTTACAAATTCTATTAAGAATATAATAAGTTACCTATGGTACTGTTGCATTATTGGTGCTGATTTAAATAAATATTTGGGCACCTCGAGATGGAAATCAACTTCAGCAATGGAAAAATATTATTGGGGAAAAGAATTTTCCTAAGAATCTAGACAATGTTTTATTCATTTCATTTTAAATTATATAATGTTTGGGCAAGGTGAGAAACATTGTGTTTACAGGTATATAATCTCACATTTTCTAAATTAATTCATGTATCTCTCAGTTATAAAGAAAATGGATAGTACATCACCGACTGGCAAACAAAAACTTAAATATATTACGGAAGATGCGGCGAATATAATTTACCAAACATCATCAACAATACCTAAGCCCTTATCACAAATAACAGGACAAAAGGGCTAAACGTCGAGTAGAGAGCAACAAAATGGAGATACGGTTAAATTAGTGGCAAGACGAGTGGTCCTTTAGGAAAACAGTTTCGTTTTCCATCGGGAAATTTGGAAAAAGGATGAATGGATTACCATCTGAGGATTTTTAAAATGGCTTTTAAACTGTTTTTCAATAGTTTTATTTGTAATTAATTGAACTTTTCATACCGCTTGTAGTATTTCCTACGTATAAAAGAAGTTAATAGGAAACTTGAATAATTATAAATGGAAATTAGCAAATTTTCAGGGTAGTTCTCTAACAGGTAGAACTGTGAAGGTAATTGCCGGTTTTTGATTCCCATTAAAAATTAAAGTCTGTTTGAACAATGTCACCGATTTAATAGACTTTGTTTACTTTAACTAACATGAATGGAAAAAAATAACAAATTTCAATTAGTTTAATGGCCCATCGTGTCTTACAAAAATAATATATGTACAGTGTGTATTAACCCAGATATGATCGAAATGAAATAGGAAATAGTTTTAGTACTTTTAGTTCTTTATGTTAGGTTGGTCTGACCGTTATGTTACGTTATGTGCCATGAGCGCGTGGGTTCTCGCGGTCTCTCCTCAGTCTCAGAGCTAGTTTCTGGGCGCAAAATGTTGATTGTCAGCATACATTGTATTATTAAGTACAGTTAATAGAATACTTAATATGTACTTTTTGCCAATCAACTTAAAGATGAGATTTTTATAATTAATACTACAGTATATTTTTGTTAAATGAAGTTTCATCCAGAGTAAAATAAATTCATATATTAATATGTGAATTAGTTATTGATTCAAAAAACTTGATTATTGCTTAAAAGGAACTAAAGTTCTCACCGTGTGTCCCGCGACATGCTCTTCAATTTTTTCGAATAAAAAAGATTTCATGAAATGTATCCAGAAACTCTTCAGGGTTTTTCAGTTTTCTTAGCGAAAAAATTGTACCGTCAGAAAGTTTTTATAGTGCAAAAAAATTATGGGTTGAGTGGGAGAGCATTTTCGTAATGATACTAGATGTCATTGCAGAAAATGAACTCCGCCCATTATTTTCAATAGGTACTTGTATTTTAGTTTAAAAAATTATGTAACCTTGTCATTTGAAAATAATAAAGGCGTTTATTATTATTATTATTATTCCAAGTATACACTTGCTCAGCACTTGCAGGTAATGTTCATCTATCCCGAGCGTGTGTAAACGCAAATGGAAATAGGCTCGGAAGTCACATATATTTAGAAATTTGCGGACAGTATGACAGGTATTTAAAATGGCAGCATTCTGCAGATCGATGTATGTATTTTTGTGAAGACCTAGTTTGGTAAGGCTGTCTTGTGGAGTTTTGGGAATTAGTCCCGTAGATGGAACGATGATCGGTACCACCTCTATTTTCTCTGCATGCCACATCTGTCTTACCTCAATTGCAAGATCGGTGTATTTTGCAATTTTCTCGTTGTATTTGTCCAGAATATTGCTATTATTGGGTACAGCAACATCCACCAGATAAACCGAGTTAGCTTTTTAATCCACAACTACCATATCAGGCCGGTTGTTCGTCACCCGTCTATCGGTGATAATTGACCTATCGTAGTATAGTCTAAAATGAGCATTCTCTAGCACCGAATTCAGATGGTACTTGTAATATGGAGTGTAGGTGTTAACTAATCCAAATTTGTTAGCCAACTTCTGATGGATGATGCTGCAAAGTTGATTGTGCCTGCGTAGGTAATCAATGTTAGCTAATGCTGAACATCCCGACGTTGTTTGTTGGCACCTTCTGCACTTGTCCATTGCGATGTTTGGATCTTTTATGTCAAATTTCTTGTAATTGTTTGTATTAATTACTTGGTCTTGAATTGCCATCATAAATCCTTCTGTTTCTGGAAATAATGTTCCATCAGATAGCCACTTATTTGATGCTTCCTTGTCGATAGAGGTTGATTGAGGTCGTGATGATGTCGACCATAAAGCGCTTTCCAGGCCCACTCCACCTGTTTTCAGAATCTGTAACGATTTCAAGTCTCATATCAGGGCTTACAAGATTTAAGGGAGAAGTTTTTATCTGCTTTTGCGACCATCTCATGCAATTCAGATGTTTCAGCCTTGGCAATGAAGAATTCTTGGAGTCTAGATATTTGTTTGACATGTAAATTAACTAAGTCCACTAGACCTCTCCCCCCCTCTCTTCTTGGTAGTGTTGTCCTGATAACTGATAACTGATGATGTCGGATGATGACATTTGTGTTGGTCATCATGGTACGGGTTGCTCATTGAATATCCTCCAGCTCTGTGTTTGTCCACTTCAGAATTCCAAATGAGTATGTCAGGATCGGTATGGCGTAGGTGTTAATTGCTTTTGCCAGATTTCCTGCGTTCAACTGGGATTTCAATAAAGTAGTTACCCGTTGAGTGAACTGGCTACTAATTTTGATTTTTGCTTGCTTTTGGTCTAGTAGCTTACCTTGCTGAAATCCTAGATATTTGTAGGTCTCTCCATTTTGCATGGCAGTTATAATATTCCCATTGGGTAGTAACACATCTCCGTTAACGATTTTACCCTTCTCGATATTTAGGGTTTTGCACTTGTCTAATCCAAATACCATTTGTATATCACTGGAGAACTTTTCAGTGATATTGAGTAAATGTTGAATTTGACGCTGGTTGGATGCGTATATTTTGATGTCATCCATATATAAAAGGTGGGAAACAGTGCAGCTAGTGTTCCTGTTGGCTTTAAGTTTATAGCCGTAATCCGTATCGTTGAGTAGATTGGAGAGTGGGTTCATTGCCAAACAGAACCAAAGTGGACTAAGGGAGTCACCCTGGAAGATCCCCCTACGGATGGAAATCTCATCAGTTTGGAGGTATTGGCCATTTATTTGTAAATGAAGGTTCGTTCGCCAGTGCTTCATCGCTGATTCAAGAAAAGTAACAACAGTGGGATGTACTTTGTAAATTTGCAGAACTTTAACAAGCCAGGAATGTGGAACACTATCAAATGCTTTCCTATAATCTACGAAAGCCGTGTAGATGTTGCGCTTTTCCTTTTGCGCCTGTTTCAGTATAACTGAATGATAACAATGATAAGTTGTTCTTTGCAGCCTTGGTGATCTCGTCTGCAACCTTTCTGTTCTTCTGACAGGATATTGTTTTGGTCCACATGTCTGTAAATACGGTTAGTGATGCAGGCTGTTAATATTTTATATATAGTTGGTAGGCAGGTTATGGGCCTATACTGCGAAGGATCGTGAGTTTGATGTGTTTTGGGAAGCAAGTGAGTCGAGCTCAGTGTCAGAAATGGTGGTGTATCTTCTGGATGTTGCAAAATGTGTGAGAATGATGTTGCCATTGCTTTATGTAGACTGTCAAACTTCTTATACCAAAAGTTTTGGACATGGTCAACTCCTGGTGTCTTCCAATTCCTGGTACTCTTTATAGCTTCGGTTACCTCGCTTGTTGTCAAGTTAACGAAAGATATCGGTTCAATATTAATTTTTCCCTCCCCAGTTCTTATCCAGTGAGCGTTGGATTTATGTTCGACAGGCTTCGACCATAATGGAGACCAGTATTCCGTCAGCTCATCTTAATTTGGAGGACTTTGGTTCTGATTGTCCACTGTACCGCTCAGTTGCCTGTAAAATAACTTCTGATTGCTATTGAATAAGTAATTTTGTTGTTTCCTTTTCGTGCACTTGACATATCGAGATAAACGTTTGGATTTTGCCTTCAACTTTTGCCTGAGTAAATCCATATATTCACATACATGTTGTTCATGTTGTGGGTGACCTGTATGAGTTTTGATTTTTCGATAGATCCTTCTCACTCTGTTTGTTAATCGCCTTGACGGTTTCAAGTTGTTCTTAAACTCTGTCAACTGCCCCAATTCCCTTCTGATGTCATCAATGGAACTTTCGAGCCTGCGTTGCCACCAGGCCTTGAGCTGTTTGTAGTCCTTACTCTAATTGTTTTCAGGGAATTGGATTCGTTGATTATGAATTCGAAGCACTGCCACCGCTCCACAATAGATGAGAGTGTGAAGTTGATCCAGTGCTTTGCAGTCTTTGGCATGGCTCCGCAATAGTAAGTTCACTGCTGCTATTATGCTGTTGGTGCTCTTATTGGTTCGCAGCTTGGGTAGTTTGGGCCGGTGTATTGGGTTGGTGCCATTAAATTCCATATTGCTTTACAAAGCTCTGTATTATATTCAGTATCAGGTGTTTTGTCGCCATCAATGTTTGTTTTCTCAACGCCATTGTTGTCTCCTTGTTCATTCTCCGGTTCATGTGTATCATTATTGGTAATTAAGTCATTCTCCTCATTTTGTAGGTCAAGGAGGACTTCTCCTCGAATTTGTTGCAACATCGGATCGGGTAGAAGATCGTTTTTCACAATACTTCGACGTTGGTCAGCAATACTTTGTTCCGTGAGATGCTGAAATTCTGGGAAATGTTCTATGAATGCACGGTGAAGGGCGTATCTGTATGTTGTCATATCAGTTTCCATCTTGGTTATTTTGAAGTAGGAGCGCATAATGAAAGAGTTTAGATCAATAGTCCACTTCATGCGCTTCCTGGGCTTTCTGGCTTTTGTGGTCGTGGATGTGCCGACTTGCGTCACTCCAGAAACAGCAGAAGCCAGTTGATGAGGATCGGTGTTATATTCCTCATGAGTGTGGCTTACAGTAGCCCTACTCGGTGTCACGCTGCGCCTACCGCTAGCCGAGGTAGAAGTTGATTCATCATTTTTCGAACAAGCCCTTCTAGCACCAGCTTGAACGCGACAAGAGTTTAAGGTGTTGCAATGTCGATTCATCTGACGATTCCTGAAATTCCGGAATTTGAAATCGAATTATTGCTACCCCCAGAATCCGTGGAGCAGACAGCTGATGTACTGGATACACTAGCAGTGTGGGATTCTGAGCATTCCGCTCTACCCACCTGGGGTAATCTTGTTTTACAATTCGACATCGTGATTGTTGCATTTTAGACCCACTACCAGGTGATGATTCAGCCGCTCCTTCCATGGAGAACAGACGCTGTCGGAGTACCGCTCCTAACATGGAGTCCGTCGTGTCCTAAAACTTACTGGTTTTGGTTCGCTCCGAGGTATTTAATTTCCCCGATACCTTTCATATCTAAAAGGCCTCCCCCCATCCACCACCTGGGGAAGCGCCCGATAGGGGACCAGCACCCCCACGGGTTATTATTATTATTATTATCATTCCAAGTATGCACTTGCTCAGCACTTATTATTATTATTATTATTGTTATTATTATTATCTATGATAGGGGAACATTTTCACATATAAATTATTTCCATGGAGACGAGACATAAGTCTTCATGATTATCCCCTAACAAACAATTTATCGACCGTTCCATCACGTCACAATTATGTCATTTGCCGGAAAGGATCGGAATTTCCGTCGACGGTCTGTTTTTTTTTTCTGTGACTTGTCAAACAAGTGAGTGACAACCTCTACCAATACCAAAAATTGTTCAATGCGAAATTTTGATTAAAAGAAGCGTATAGTTTTTATTACACCGTAATCTTCTCAAAACGAATCTTCTAAATTGTTGGAATATTAATCTCTAGTATACACACACACTGTTAAGCTGCAACTAGTTTAATTTGTCACGAATAACAACAGAGCCGCGCTAGAGAATAACAAGTTTGCTGCTAAGCCTGAAGTTTGCGAAGAGAACAGCAGAGATTCCAAAATCGAAAACCATCCATCGTTCATAGCAAAGCTATTCGATTGAAGGGATTTTATTATTGATATATTCAAAGTATAATAGTTTTTTGTACTATTTACTTTTAAAGTATAGTACATTCAATAGCCTTCTTAGTGCGCATCATCGTTTGTGACGTATATTCGGATTTTGGGTATGTCGTTTATTTTATTTGCTATTTTGACATAATATAGCTATCTTTGAATTTGATAAATAAAAACATCAGGATCTTATTCTTATAACTGGAAATACTTGAGAATTTTGAAAATGCTGCAAATCTTACTTGTAATCGTTCATTTTTGTAATACATTGTGAACTCTGAACATTGGAACATTATTTATGTTATATAGGTGAGTGTTTATTGTTAAATAAAGATTTTGTCTCTTGTTTTCGTTTCAAATTAAAGTTATTTGTCAAGTGTTTGATTTTGCGCGTTTTTTCTGATTGGCTGGTCGTGCGCGTAACACACCTTGTTCTCTATTACACCATGAGTGGGACAGTAGAAAAAGACGTAAGACACATTGTCAAAACCAAAGGTACGTCTGCATGATAGGTCGCGCTTGCGCGTATTATTGGATCGTAATTATTATTAACCGCTATTTGCTTTATTATATTTAAATCTTCATTGTAATTGTCAATATTCAATGGAACTGTTAAAAGTCTATGTATCATACTATTGAAAACTGCTAATTTATGACTGATTGGGTGGACTGAACTATTATGAATTGTAATGTATGTATGTGATGGTTTGTGAAATATAGAAAAGTCATGTCTTTATATAGGTAGAACTTTTAGGAATTTTAAAACTAGAATTTCAGAACACAAACGTAGTTATGACAACCAAAAATTAGATTCCAACTAATCAAATCATTTATTAGCAAACCAACACTCTTTCGATTCAAATTTTGAAATTATGCATATAGAAACTAAATCCTTCAAATTAAATCTTTTAGAAGCCCTAGAGATAAATAAAAACAAATATTCAGATAATCTTCTTAACGACCAACTTGATATTAACAATTCTTCATTATTAAACCTTTTTACCTAGAAAGATTCCTGTAGGATGGTTATGAATGAGTTTCCAGGTAAACTTGTTAAATACTTTAGTTAATCACATATTTAGACAAATTCATTTCATTTCCTTGTAAATAGATTATAATTTTATTGTTGAATATCCGTATAATTTAGTACTAAGGCACTGTATAAATTGAAAATTTCTCATTATACCTCCATTCGTTTGAAAAAGCTACTGTGTTAGCGAAACGCGTCACTTTATGTTTAAATACAATGTAGATTCAACAAAATAAAATTGTTTGATTTCATAAAATAAAATTAGTTGCCACTTATTACTTTATTTATTATGTAAAATACTGTTGGATGCTTTAACATATTAGAAAATCAACTAAAGTATTTTATTCTACTGTTTATATTAGAATATCTACTAGCTCTCTTTTATCTATAAATAAAATTACGCGTGCGCCAAAGTTACTTTCCGTTTAAGAGCGCCAATAATGTCAAATTTTGACAGCTCGCGGAATACAACAACTTTGCAGTTGCTTTTCAAGGCATGAAAGACGACTGTCGATAGTGGTCGTAGAAAATATATATTAATGCAGCTTTGTGCTTTATACGTATAGAGATGTTTAATTTAACATTATAATTACTATCTCTGAGAATTCCTGAGAATGTTAATTACTTGGTGCCCGCATTAAGCAGAGTATTTGGCCCTATAGAAGAAGAATCCTCACCGTAATTGGTTTGTATTCTTCCTTGTTAATTAAATTTGGATCTCTTACATTTTATCGTATTTGGAATTTTAATTCTTATCATGTCAAGATGATCCCTTTGAAGGAAACGTTATACCCGTTTCCTTGGGTAATTTATGATTACAAAAGCTGGAATAATTTATGCTTCTCGGTTAAAATTTTAGTTAAAAACATTATGATTATATCGACCATGTATATACAGCGGGACTCCGAAATACGTGCTATAAAATGAAGATCAGGTATACTTGCCTTAATAGATATTGTGCGAACGTGAAGTTGTCGGCTCTTTGTTCGACTGTAATTAGATACGATACCGTCATAGACCGTAATATACCAAGGGGATACACGATTAGATAGCTGCATTGAAAATATTACGTCCACTATACACACGTCGAAAATAATTATAGTTTTCCAAAGAAATTACATACTGCTAAACCACGAGATTCAATTTCCAATAGAAAAGATATCCCCCCACATTCTGATAGCCCTGAATTTTTGAATTAGCACTTCCTTTCATGTGTACCGAATATACAACACAATTGTGTTGTTTTATTGCTTTATACGAATGGTAATTTGGGTATTCCCGAGGGTATTCCACAATTATTTACTTTTGGAAAATACATCCTAGACGTTATTGTTAAATTGTAGAGTATAGCAACTAGCTTATTGGATGATATTAATATATTATCACCTAATTTTTGCATTCCATTTATTTTACCGCTCTCAAACACTGTGATTGCTTTTTGTATGAACAATCCAGTATTTCATGCAGCTTGGAAAAAAACTCCCATCACCCAAGCATTACCTATCATTATTCCTACCATACCATGTAAAAAAAAAGGTAGAGCGTGTCGCAGGACACACGGTAGGAACTTTATTAAAAATGTACTACTACTTAAAACCTCGAATATCTTTGTTGTTAATGAAACAAAAGATAGGAAACTATACATTTTTGGAAAGGAGAATGATTGCTCTTTCGAATGAGATCAAAAATTATAGGGTGTTCCATTTGAAAAAATACATATTTTCCCCTTTGAATTTGACCAACATTAGTAAAACACCCTGTGTTGATGAGATGAAATGCCAGCCAAGCCTAAAAAAATCTCTTTGATAAACTAGTGAAACTAGTGAAAACCCTATCTCTTTGAAGCAATTAATAAGCTGGGAATTTATGTTTAAAATCAGACACTCTTATTTGGGACACCCTGTATTTATAAATAGGCGCATACGTTCTAATCGCAGCTGTCTCTTTTCTACCAATACAATGCCAATAAAAAGCTGGATACCCTGTATATAGAATGATGAACTGTGGTTTTGGTCTACTTTCGGTGCTCCTTTGAATTTTTAGGTAGGTTAGTTGTTCGTATCACGCTTTTGGGGGCTTTCAATAATCACAACACGTTTCGGTGCTAGAGTTTTCTTAAACCTTTTCCAAAGTTTTTTTTATTCTACTTATAAAGACTGTCTAGTGACACATACAACATATTGAATGAATCTCTATTAGTATTCTTCTTCGTTATAGCTTTCATGCCAAACTCACTAAAAGTGCGAAACATGGAAATTATGATAAACAAGATAATAGAACTGAATCTTGTGTTTCCAACATTCTTTACACCTTTTTGTACTGTTACAAAAGCTAATGGACATGGAAGGTTACTTTCTTTTCGACCATTCAATCGAAAACTAGTCGCTAGATCTTTTTCACAATTTATTGGCATTCAGTCCCCAATCTAAACTAAATTTTACTGGAGTGCCCCTCGTATTAAAGTAACCGTACGTCATTGGTACATTTATGACAGATAACGGCTATGTTTCCTCATCCATTACCGATGCCGCGTAGCTTTAGATGGGTTTGCCAAGACTATACGCAGCGTATAAACCATAGAGATACTACATATAGAGGCAACAAGCCAGCTCCGAATCCATCAGCATTTAAGAGAGAGATAGAAAATCGGAGGTTTAGGTCGTCTTTGTCAAATAGCTGTATACACAGATAAAGGCAGAGAAACCTATGATCGTCTGATTTTTTCTCTCTCATCGGAGTTCAGACGGACATTTCCACTTACACAGTGGCCTATGGTTTGTTGCCTCTATTTGTATTACATCTATTAGTCCAGTAAATGAAGGAGAAAAAAAAGCAAAGTTAACATTAATGACGCCCTGTTTTCATCTTTCGGTTGGAAGTTGCATTTGGTACATCATTAAACATGAGACAAAGTTCTGCATGAAAACGCGTGCGAGGGCGGAGAAAATGGCATGAAAGACCAGGAAAAGACCAGGAAAATAGGTTTTCAGCCAATATCTCCTAAAATATGGCAGTTAGAGATTTTTGGTTCAAATAAAAATTAAAGTTTAGTTAATTTTCTACAAAAATGGTCATCATGATTTTTCTCGAAAATTTGACCGGTTTCGAGAAAAACGGCACCAAGCGAACCTCGAATAATGAGCTTCTGTACTGTATGCCGGAGAGCACAGTCCGTGTATTTACAGATCAGCGGGGGGACAAATTATTCAATAACTGAAAAATGCATATTTTCTCATGATTCAAAATTCATGTGGAAGAGGAATTCTGCTGCTATTATACCCTGTGAATTGAGTCACGCTTGACTCTTTTGGCCATATCGGAACACGGGTCAAACTTTCTGCTCCCGGGCAATTTTCCTCTCAGATGAGGCCCCATGATATATTTATTAGGAAAGAAAGATTAATTCTAGCGAGATGGACCCCACCAGTGGACCTGAATCTAGCAACAATCAGCTTTTCACATGTGGCAAAAAACTGAAGTTCATTAGGCTTTTGGTAGGGAAAACTGAAAATGCCTCAATACCATAAATACTCCGCAACAATTTCTTGCAGATTCGCAGCAAATTTTTGCAAATTTTTTGCAACCAGACTGATTGAGGTTTTTGGAATAACGAGTTATAAACGTTCTCCATGTTTCATTTATTATAGAAAAGTATATTTTATTTATTTATTTATTTATTTATTTATCAACGGAAGAACCCAATATAATGATACATGAATAATACATTATAGACTGAAATATTACATAGAAAATTTTTAACAAAAGTACAAGAGATTCGCGGGTTAATTGTATATAATACCAAACGATTAACACTACCTTACAATACAGTGTCCCACGACGAGTTGAAACTGTATCTCTCAAAATTTACAGAAAACATTTCGAAGGAATTTAAATTATTTCATTCGAAATTTATTTCAATACGATCGCGCAAAAAATGGTATAAGCATCTCGAACGTTAAGGGTAATACCAGGTAAACAACCCTTACCGTTCTTAATACTTAATATACTATTCCTAACAAGTGCGGAAAGTGATACTTTCGCGCACGCGACTGCAGAGCGGCCAAGGGCGGGAAAGACACTTTACACATGAGCTGAGAACATTATTTTTTCTACGACCGTGTATACTAAAAAGTATACCAACCCATTTTTCAAAATTTATTTCAACACCAAAAACTATCAATTATTATAAATGTTAATATTAAAAAAACAATTTGTTGCATTCTGTGAATTACTTAAAATTGCCGGTCCAGTGGAGTTATTTGGTGTTAACTGGTAAGTAGATGACGTCGAGGAGAATGGCATCAGTTGCAGGTCACATAAAGATGACGATGAAGTTGACGACAACGGCTTTAAGTCATTTGTAGATGAAAGAATTTCATTTGATAGATTTTTTTACATCAAATTTGATATTTATGAAGTTTAACTTTGAACACTTTTTATACGCACCCTGTATAAAATTAAAAATTTTTCAACATAGATTTGAATACGTCTGACCTTGCTTAAAGCAACCGACCAGAAACCATTTCCATATCTTCAAGGGTATCCTCGTAAAAAAATAATTTACAAGGGTCTGCAGCAGTCAAATTTTTTACAAAAAAATCAATAACTTAAAAAGTATGTATTTTCCGAAAAAATATTTTTGACAAAACTATACTAAACTATTACGTAGATTTCATAAATGTATTAATATACAGGGTGTTCTAATCAAAATAACAAAAAGTTAGTCGACTTTCGGTAGAACCGGAAGTCTGCCATCTTTGAAAATATTTTAGTTAAAAATATCGTATCCGTATATTTATTTTGATGAGCAGGAAAGTAAGTAGAAATGACATCATCGTCTTTTTATTGTAAGAATCCTATAAAAATTCGTCCCTTTAATATGTTTTTCTTATAATTTTGTTATCTTCCGGTATATATATTATTATTTTTATCCACTTATGCGATATGCTCATTGAAATAAGTCAAAACTGAAAGACTCACATTTTCATTTTCATTGCACTTTGTTAGTTTTCCAATTATCAGTTGACATGAGAATTTTTATCGTCCTCGGGATTTTTATAGAAGACATTTTTGTATTTTACGGCCGAGTCTACTTGAAGTAACACTCGTTTTTTTATTCATCGTATGATGACGACCATGTTCTTGTTAGATAATAACCTATTTTCTGGAAAATGTAAGCTTCAATGAAAAATAATTAAAAGAAAATATATATTTCTTTCGGTAACCATAAGACGAAGTAGAATTTATGTGTCTGGTTTTCATTTAAAAAAAATGTAGGTTTTCATTCCAACAGCTATTTTTAAATAATAATTTTTTCAAAATTGTGGGGGGAAATATTACTGAAAAGGCATGGGGGCTGGGAATCTGATGTAGTTGCCGAAGGGTACATCGATCATTCTGTGCAAAATAAAACCAAAATTCCTAGTTCTGCGGAAAATCTCTAACAATATCCATTTAATAAACTCACTATAGGGAGTACAAGCAATGGATTTTCGAAAAAAGTTCACTCTGGAAAATTTGTTATGAGTGGTACTAATATTGTAAGAAGTGGAGGATTCTTAAATTATACAAATCTGCATATTTATATCTTCTGTAAGTTCCTTGTGGCATTACTTATTCTTTTTTCTTATTCTTTTGGGAATCAAACCACAATAATGTTTTTTATTTTTTTTTATTTCGACGTTTCGGTAGCGTTCCAGCTACCGTTGTCAAGATTAAATAGCAATTATAGTCTGTACAGAAAGTACGAGGAGTAATAAATCATTTATTTAGGTAGATTTCATAGACGTACCAAAATATATTTTAAGAGGGTATACCGTAAGGTACATTTTGTATTGAACGAATGAGTTGCAGCTATGCTAAAGAATATACGATTTAGGTCAGAGGTAACGGGATGTACTAATTTTAATAAGAAAAAATGATAGAGGTACATACATTTTAGTAAGTTTGATAAAGAAAGGCAACACAGTTTATTCATAATAGAAAACAAACCAATGTAATTATTTTATATATTTTTGTATATATGTGTGTATAAATGCTGGATATACAGTTTCCAAATCTTGGCACGATGAAAACATTAAAAGCGGAAGGCAGGCATTCGTGGAAGGTTTGTCGTTAGGTTTGCAGCCACCATCTGGAAAAGGAAAAAGACTTTTCATTGTCCATGTTGGAAGTTCTGAAGGTTTTGTTGATGGTGGATTATTAACTTTTATTTCAAAACGCACGGGGGACTATCACGAAGATATGAATGGGGATGTCTTCGAGGAATGGTTTGTTCAAATGTTGGATCTGATTCCAAGAGGGGCTGTTATTGTTATGGACAACGCAAGTTACCATTCACGGTTACGAGAAGCATTGCCCACAAGTCGTTGGCGTAAAGCAGAGCTTTTGGAGTGGCTTATTTCGAAAAATATTAAGTTTCCAAAAGATCCACTAAGGAAAGAACTTTACAGAATTGCAAAAATGAACAAGAATAAATACAAAACCTACATTGTAGAAGAAATGGCTTCTTCTCGTGGTATATCAGTTCTTCGACTTCCCCCTTATCATTGTGAACTTAATCCCATAGAATTAATATGGGCTCAGGTAAAGGGGGAAGTTGGAAAAAAAATACTACTTTTAAAATAAACGATGTTGTGAAATTGTTTGAGAGTGCTGTAAGTCATGTTAGTAAGGAAAATTGGACAAACTGTATCGAGCATGTTATTAAAGTAGAGGCAAATATGTTGAAAATTGACAATATTTGTGATGATTTAATCGACCCTATTATTATTAATGTCAACAACGATTCTTCCTCTTCCGAGTCGGATATAGAATAAAATGTAAGTAATAAATGTATTCTTAAAACGTATTTTTTTCCCAAAATACACACCACTGCATTGCGTTATTGCTTATCTGCTAATCCTTTAACAATGAAGAAATCCTAAATTTTGCTACAACTGAAACAAATACGGGGTCGATCTACCTGGTTTTTAGATTTACGGAAGAAATGTAATTTAAAGTAAGAGATTTATCAAAAATTTCATGGTGCTCCCTGTAAAGGTTTTGCATACTTAATTAGGGTTTATTACTTCTCGTACTTTCTGTACAGACTATAGCAACTAGCAATTTGATTGCTATTTAATCCTGACAACGGTAGCTGGAACGCTACCGAAACGTCGAAATAAAAAATAAAAAACATTATTGTGGTTTGATTCCCAAAAGAATAAGAAAAAAATGCATATTTATACTTTCACTACAAATATTACAAATAAATAATAAATACCACTGTGAATACCAATCATTGTGTATTCTGTAAATGAGCAATGCTCAAAGTCAATACGTACGTTATTGTTAAAAGGGCGTTCGGTTTAAACGAGATAAAAGACGTGAACTGAGCTTTTTGTATACCATTCGATTTTTCATGAAAAATTAAATTTCAAAGCAAAAACCATGAACAAAACTGAATTTTATAGAAAAAAAAACAAAAAGAAATGAATTTTATAACAATTAATAAAAAAATTATTTAAAAATAAATGTTGTGTCTAACTCCTGTTTGCCACTAATACATTAGTAACATGAAAAATACGTTAAACTTGATTAATTTTCTTGTTCCAAAAATCCTATCAATCCGACTTCCAACGCTAATTTGAATCCAGTTTTCCATAGTTTTCTTGCAACAATTTACATTACGGCCGGCATTTATCAATATATTTCTTATCATTTCAACCGTACGCAACTCATTAATTTTGTAACAGTCAAATATGGTGCTTTTTGATAATTTGATCAGAGACACATCAAAACGTTTGACCAATCCCTTATCACATCGCTTCTTGCGTACATAAGGCTCATTCTTAGCTATTTTACGTATAGTTGACAGGGGAGCTTCCGTTAAATCAGATGCTGCTTCCATTAATTCCGTTTCTTCATCGAATCCAAACTTTTCTCTTAGATTCTTATACACATGCATCAAACATAGTTTCTTTGCTTTCAAACTCAAATGTCGTCGAATCCTGTTGTCACTACTCACACTATTAATAAAATTATCACTTTCATCACCATTATTTAAACTTTCGTCGTTGTTACACACAATATTTTCACCTCGATATTTCCCGAAGACGCCACATTATGAATATATAATTTTTAACTAAAAATATAATTGCTCATAAATATGTATACTCACCCTCAGCAAAAAAAAAAACACTTTATTGATGAGACTACTGACCGAAGCGTCAACGAAAGATAGTTATAGTTCAGTCAAAGATGTGGAAAATAATAAAGTATTTGAAATTTATATTTCTATTTCGTCTCAATAAAACGATATATACAGGGTGTCCCACGACGAGTTAAAACTATCTGTATAATATAGCAAAATACTTACAGTAAAATCATGAAATCATGAAAATTTCTACGTTTGGGTTTTCGGATACGCCATATTCAAAAAGTGTTCGTAAATTGACGATTACTAACCATGCACATTCGTGCAACTGCGAAGGATGTCAAGAATAGCGCTCTAATACGATTCCATTAGCAACTATCAATTTCAATCAATCCAACTTTTTCAGGTTATTCTACACAATATAAACTTGGTTTTATTTAAATAAAAATATTTAAATTAATGAATAACAATGAATTTTTCACAAAAAAAATAAAAACCATTGCATCAAGTTAATTAAAAATATAGACGGTCCGAAACTCTGTTGAAATAATGAATAAAAAGTTAGGAATTACTTTAAAATATTTTCCGCAAAACAATTCTCATCTTTTCATGCCTTGCTGGTAAAATACAAGGCTCCAGCTTTTATTATTCTATTACATTGTTATTAATCAGAAAACATCTACGGTGTATTTTATTAATTTTTGTGGAGAACGTTATTTATCTACTTCACATTTATAAAAAGCATTCGTGGAATTACAGCGAAATGTTATGCGTAGTCACGTCATTAAAGTAATCACAAGTAGAATTGAAATCGTAATAGGGAGTGTTACAAATACCAACTTGGTGGAATGAGTGTATTATTTATGAAGTGAACTTTAATCTAGAATTCCATTTTATAGCAAGACATGAGAATGTTTCAGAAAATTAATATGACATTCGACATTTATACTATGTACCTATGTGAGTTTGACATTTTTGCTTACTACTCGGCCACCGAGGCACATGCAAATTGTTTATCTATAACGTCAAATGTATTACATAATTTTTGCTTAAAAGGAACTAAAGTTTCTACTGTGTGTCCCGCGACACGTTCTACCTTTTTAGCTTAATAATTAGTACTATTGTGTAGCTGGTGGAAAAAGTTTAGTATTCTCAAGAAGCCAGAGTGAGCGCGCCGTATTACACAGCTAAGAATTATTCCGATTATTTCCCTCATGTATTGAAAATCCCTTACGAAGCGGTAGTTTTTTGGCGATTATTTTTTTCACTTGTCAAAATAAGACATTTTGGGTGATTTTAACCCATAGCAATACATTATAGTCTAGCAAATCATTCGGTAATATACCAACGAGGTAAAAGAGAGAGAAGAGAACATAAGAGTATAAAGAATCTTCGACCAAAGTGGCTTCTCAATATGGCCAACTTCCGTAAACAAACCAGAGGCGTACATTAAAGTATTCAATATAAATCGTATGCATCCTTTTAAGGTGGTACTTTTTGTTGTTAGAGAATTGATACCAGATTTTGATACATTCAAAAATATAATCACTATTGTACAACTCAATATCAACTTAAATTTATACGAATACTCATAAATAATCTTTCTAATACTAAGAAAATACTGAAAATCACTATTTTTTTAACGTGGCTTCTCAATTTGACACATTTCAGTTTATTAAGGTTATCTGCGTTGACACAAGAATTGATGACTAATGTCACTAATGTGGCTTCCCAATATGGCGACTTCCGTCAAAAGTTGGTTACATCACCACTCTTAACTTCCCTCCTCGTTGTATAATACTGATTATTTTTTTCACCTGTAAAAATCTGTCATTTTGGTGGTTTTAACCAATAGCAATACTTTATTCTAGCCAATCATTCGGTATTATACTGATAATTCTGCTTCTTCATCGATAATACCTTGTTTACATTGAAACGTCAAAATTTCACTTTGGATTTGTCATTATTGACAACTAAAAGTGCTTCGAAGTTTCTTGAAAAATGAACACAAACTTAAGTTTAACGAAGTTTGAGGCCATTTTACTGATATTCTCTAAATAGTGCGCAAAAACAGCTCGCAGGTGTCATGGCGTCGGCTCTGACGTCACGCCCAGGTAAACATGTCATTGTGTCTATGCGTAGCGAAGAAAGTAAACAAAACATTAAATAAATTCGTGTCAAAAAAATGAATTCCAAAGTTTATAAGTGGTAGGGCAGTACCGCAGTGTAAAAACACATCAATAAGAACACCCAACAAAGTGTTTCTACATGTTCCAAACAAGGAAATGATAGATAAGAGATAAGTGGTTGAAGGTCGCAAGGCGAAACCCGAACGACGTAGTCACGAATTGGCCACTTTATTTCTGTGAAGACCACTTGTGAGTATGTTATCCTATTATATTTATATTTCTCAAACTTAAAACGTTTGTTTGACGTGAAATAGTTGAAATATTGTGGCTATGAAATATCTAATTTATTGAGGTTATGTTTGTTTTGGTCTTGTCTATAATTCTTATTATCAATTTCAATGGTTTACTTTTATTTTTGCAGTTGCCAGATGATATGGAAAATTATATACAGTATCATGTGATGGGGTCAGTATCACAAGTACGTCTGAAACCAGGATGTATGCCCCATAAATTTATATGCCAACCTATGAAAGTTAAATAAACTCGCATGAGCTTGAAACTAGTTTGATTATATCTAAGTTGGTTGTATCTAGGAAGAAGATAAATACAAAATTCACTTACAAGGAAGTTTTCACGTTTCTAAACTCAAACGAGCAAAATTCTTGATTTGTTGCGAGGAAATCGCCCAACATCATTATATCAATCCTGGGCAAATTTGAGCTATTTGCCTTAACAAAGCTTGGTTTCATTGTTATAGTAGAGTGGAGACGATAAATCACACGTGAAATAATAAAAGATCAATCCAAATGCGTAATCAGTAGTATTCACAACAACAAAACACAGAAAATGAGTGTATTGAGTATTGACTGACAGCGCTGTTTACCTAGGCGTGACGTCATGCGCTGTGATTGTTGTTTCAGTCAAAATGGCCGATTGCAGTATTTTCATGTTTTATTTTATTGAAAATGTTAATAATCTGAATTTAAATAAAACTAAAGCAGCGTTTTGAATTTTATTGATATGAACTTTCCCCTAAAACCATTATATCGACGATTTTTTGATACTGTCGTCATGGCTATTGAAATAAATGAGAATAAAAAATCTCCATTGTATTAAAGAATATATCTAAATAACTTTGCCCGTTAACAAGAATTTATAAAACTGGGATGGCATTTTAATAAACCCTTTGTAAGAGAATCCTTCTTCTGTGTAATTTATTCGGTAATAACTGAAACGGAATTTTCATAACTTTGAAACATAATCATTAGTATTATAATTAAAATGCGACAAAATCGTCTTGTAGATGAAAAAAAAAAACGAGAAAAAGGAGAGACTGTATAAATAAAAAAGCATTGCTGTAGGATGGGGTTTAATAAAATCTCATTTGCAAGCTTCTTATCTAAAATTCGAAAGTGAAATTGAAAAAATATTCATAACGGGGATAATGCCAGCTTGGAACTCAAGCACGTCTTTTGTATGCTGCACTCAACTTCAAGAACCACTTAATTTTTCCGCTTGTGGCACCGCTGCAGCCTAACCAGTACTTAGTAAACAACTGTTTAACGCATTGCGTACATGACACACTGCAAAAATCTAGTGACTCTGGTTTTGTTTTGTATCGTTTGACAGTTAGGCCAGCCGCAAAATGAGACGCAGCTTGGTTAGGTGACGCAGCGTGAGTCACGGCCAGTTTATGGCCGGAGAAAACTGCTAGCGCGGGTTCGGCGCAAAATAAGACGCAGAGTGTAGCTAGTCGCGGCGAGACCGTACAAAAAATACGATTGTAGTTTTCACGTTGAAGCTTGGACAGTTCTGAAACATGACAACCGCTATTGCACTGATTGATTCTCTATCTAGTTTAGAATATTATTCAGAAGACTAGTTCGAGTTCGAAATGATATCCTTCATCTCCCAGATGACTGATAAAAAGTTAGTGAGAAGCTTGTACATGAAAAAAAGAGAAACTCATGGAGAATTTGCCTTATCTCAAGAATTTAGTGATGAAAGGTTCACCAATTATTTTGTCCTCATGTAGTCTACATGACTTGTATCGTACAAAACTTGTCGAATACGCACAGCTTCCATTAATTTTCCTACCATGGTTTTCAAAACACACCGTCATCCGTGATCTTCTCAAAAAAACTGCGGCAATTACACTGCGTTACGCAGGGTCACTTTGCACTAAAACTGCGTCACGTCACGCTGCGAAGGAATATGCGCATGTTATATTCTTTATTAGGTTCACAAAAACTCGCCGTGACTCACGCTGCGTCACCTCACCAAGCTGCGTCTCATTTTGCGGCTGGCCTTAGAGTTCGCTCGCGTAAAATGTGAATAGTTCACCTATGGAGACTGGATAAGTTCACCTCTCGGTTCACCTATAAACAACAAACTTTTTAATAACATGAAAAATCATCAATGGCGTGGAACTGATCAGATCGAGTGTGAAGCATTGTCAGGTAGATTTTGTTAAATTTTAAATACTTCCAGCTAAACGCATCAATTATTGAAAATCTTTACAAAATTTTGAAGTGAAATTCCACGAAAAGCCTGGAACAGGAGCGGGTAAACATACAACACGGTTCCACCCACCACGTCAAATTTAGTAGTTGAGGTGCGCATGCGTCCAAGCACCCTTCAACCTTCTATTCGATATGACTGAATGTGAGCTGATTAGCAGAGTTGGTAGGGTATTGAGCTTACAGCTCAGAGGTCGAAGGTTCGAAACCCGGTTAGGTGCTGGTTTTTTTTTTTAGTTTTTTATTTCTTATTTTCTGATATTTCTATACATGGTTACACTTTGATCAACCGGGTTTGGGCCTGGGTTTTCTTGTTTTTTTTTTTCAGTTTTTCATTTCTTATTTTTTGATATTTCTATACATAGGTATACTTTGATCAACCGGGTTTGGGCCTGGGTTTTCGAGTTTTTTTTAGTTTCATATTTCTGATATTTGAATATTTATTGCAATATTGTTATGTAACTACTAAATTTGGCAAAGTCTTGAGTCATGCGCAGTTGAAGGAGCGTGATGTAACGTAACGCGTAACGGTCAGATCTTTTGCGTCGCGACCCCTGGTCGCTCAAACATAACCTGGCGTGAAGAACTAAAGTTCCAAAAGGTTATAATGCTCTTTTTACAGGAGAAACTCAATAGTGTCTTTATTCAGTATAAAATTACATCTTACAAAACGACATTATCGTCTACAATAATTCAGAAATATGGAAAAGCTTTGTTTTGAATTCACGGTTAAAGCTGATGAAGATGTTAAAACCAATTCAATATGCCTAATATCCATTACTACTTCAGAGGGCAAAAGGTATAGCTTGCCAGAGCAATATCAACCAGTCCGACTTCATCCAGAATTGAAAAATACTCCAATTTTCACAAAAATCAGGAACTCACTACAAAGAAGATACCAAACAAGAAAACTATGGACACCTCTAACAGAAGAATTAGAAAGAATATATATCTTTGAAGAAAATATCCAATTTCAAGATTATCTTTTGGAGGAAATAACAGAGGTTACAGGAATTGGTGCTATCGAAGCTGGCATTACAAACGAAGCACTAACAAAAATCCCAAATGCAATTGCTAAGGAAGATTATAGCTTGAGAAAACCACAAAACAAAGAAGTTGGCGGAAAAGTTTTTCATAGAAAATTTTAAAGGTAAAAAAGCGAATGTTATCCAGTGGATAAGCCATTTTGAAAAAGAATGTGAAAGATTAGAAATACAGAAAGATGCAGAGAAAATTGAAATTTTCAAATCATTTTTAGAGAGTTCTTGCTTAGATTAGTATAGTTCAATGCTTATAAAGTTTACAATAGACTCTAATTGGACAGACTGGAAAAAAAACTCTTGCGAAACATATGCAGATAAAGGATGGTCGCCAGTAAAATACGCAATTACATTTAAGTACATGAATGGTGCATTATTAGATTATGCACTGAAAAAAGAGAGAGTTTTATTGGAATACAATAAATCAATGGATAGTCGCACCTTGATAGATCTAATTGCAGTGGGCTTACCAGACTTTATAATAGACAGGATCGATAGAAAAAGTCTAACTAATACAGAAGATCTTTTCAATGAATTAAGAAGTCTTGGGACTATTTACGTGAAGCTAATGGTGATTATAACCGGCAAAATTATACTTATGAGTAAAAATAATGCATAAGTGATTCTAAGAGGAATGTTTTCGTAAAAATAACTTTAATTGTTACTGTTACGTTATACGTAA
>CAJUYG010001290.1:0-18507 GCA_910591675.1 Galerucella calmariensis
GGGTCCAAAAAAATACAATGTGCTTATGAAACAAGTTGTCAAAATGTATTACATATTATTAATGTATATAAAAAAATAGGCCACAAACTTGTATTCTTGCTCAAAAAAAAAATTTGAAAAGAAAAAAAAATTAATTATCATTATTAGAATGTAGTGGACTATTGGAATACTGTGCAGCTTCAGAGCAAAAAATTTTCAGATGTTGTAAGTCTTTGAACTTAGCTGCGGAAATGGGCAGTTTATTAAAATACAATTGCCCTGGAAGATGAAAAACTCGTTTACTCTCGTTTAATGACAGTCTCTTGCGTTTTGCATCAATTACCACACTTTCTGACTGCGGTCCATTAAAAGACGCTCGATGCAAAATGAAGCGAGGGTGATGCTCTACTACTGATGGTTCTCTGACTGGGAGACTTTTGAAAGGGCACTGTTTCACATAGATATCAGAAAGGAACTTACTCCAAGCCTTGAAAATTTTCTGATCATCACAAGAGACAACCTTAAACGGTGATGGTTTGGCCCTAGCACTTTCCACGACACTATTACACTCACTAGGTAGTAAACTCGGTAGTAAACTCGAGTTTTTTGGTTTCTGTCGCACTCTAAGTACGAATGTCCCCGAACAGGAAACACGAGTTTTATTGATTTTAGTCTTTTTGTGAAATGTACAATGTAGTGAATTAATCGAAAAATCGTGTAGTTTTTATTTTGCCTCCCACACGAGTCGCAGAAAATGGTGAGCTCTTCTACTTGAGGGTCTAAGTGGTTGTAGATAAAGTCAAAAAGTACAGATGACACATCGTCTGACCCCTTTTTTCCACAAACTTCAGGA
Organism: Galerucella calmariensis; assembly: GCA_910591675.1. Taxonomy (NCBI): domain Eukaryota; kingdom Metazoa; phylum Arthropoda; class Insecta; order Coleoptera; family Chrysomelidae; genus Galerucella; species Galerucella calmariensis. Next base: position 833 of record CAJUYG010001290.1, read on the forward strand.
TATGTGTAAAACACTGCTTCTGCGGTGGACAACACATGGACACTAAACATGTAAAAAGATAACTGTCGACGATAATACACATCATTAGTTTGAATATTAGGAACTGGGAGGTTTCTTTCAAAATCCATTGCAATAGCTTCTTTTTGAGGGTTCTGTTGTGCTTCTTGCTTAGCAGCTCCTTTCCGATCATAGGAAGTTTTTGCTTTGCGTAAGTGTAACTCCTTGTACTATTTCAAATCTGGATTGGTTTTTTTAATTTTGTTATTTAATGCATTAATTTGAACCGATACCTCGTCACAAAAACTACAGGTGTCACTGCGAAGGTATCCAAAGGATATGTTGAATTTTGAAATGAATATCTCTCTGCATTTCTCATACAAAACTTTGTGATCTAGAAACTTTTCCTTGTGCATTTTGTACCGGGTGGTCCAATAAGCCGATCTCTCGGCTATATATCAGAAACTATTCATGTTATAACTTCAGGAGAAAAAATTCCTCAGGAAAAGTGGACAAGAGAAATTGCTGGAAATCACTTTCAAGTTTCTAGGTTAACCGCTAGGAGGCGTAACCTGTAAATAAAAATTTAAGAATCAGTTTTTTGTGAAATATGCCCAATTATACCCAGTGTTAAATAAGTAAACTAAAAAAAGGCCTAAATTTCGCACAAATTTGTTCAAGTACTTTTTATTCCATTTTTCCAAATAAAGGGTCGGGGAAAGTGGGTAAGTGTTTGTGGATAAATACCTATAACTTTGGTTTGAATCAATTGATTTTAACGAAATTAGTGTCAACAGAAAGAGTGTAGATGAATTAATTACATCTACTATAAAACAATGGCTTTTAATTTTAATTGTCATAGGTAGAGGGTACATTCGAATGGAAAAAATTTAAATTTGTTTTCCTTAAGAATGTTTAATGGAAACACCTAATTATTGTGAATTATAATGGAACTGGATTAAATTCTCAACAAAATGGCGCAAACCGCATGTTGATAGCTATTGTCGAAGTCAAGATATAAATAAAAATGCATTAACATAAGTAAGTATAGTATTGACTCACTCTGTATTATAACTTAAAATTAAATATGTAAAAGAAAGATCATACATAAATTTCGATCATTAAGACCAAATGTCCTATTAAATGCTGCTTCAATCTCAGGTTACTGCAATTGTTAATCTGCTAGAACAACCGCATATCATGTCAAAAATTTTGTGGGCAGACGAGGCTACGCTTAATAGTGCGGGTGGTGTTAATCTGCATAATAAGCATTATTGGTCTGAAGAAAATCCGCTCTGGGTAGAGGAAGTGCAGCTTCAAGGTAGATGGAGTCCTAATGTTTGGTGTGGTATAGTTGACGGAAAGATCGCAGGTTCATATTTCTTGGAACTTCAAATGGTGATACATATTTGGATTTTCTGGATAATTGGTTGTATGTTTTATTGAAAGATATTTCCTTACAAACATGAGGTATGATATTACAGCATGACGGGTGTCCTGCGAACTTTTTCAGACGAGTTATAGATTATTTGAATGTAAGCTATCCAAATGGATGGATTGGAAGGGTAAGTATATTTTCAGGGCCAGCTAGATCTCCAGACTTAACATATCTGGAGTTTCATCTGTGGGGAAGATTGAAAGATTTAGCGTACCAAACCCACCAACCACGCGAGACGACATGCAACAGCGCATTAGAAACGTTATAAATAGTATATCAACAGCTGAAATTTAAGCAACAGATATGTCAAAGCGTGCTAGATTACCTACATATTTGTGTGGAAAACGACGAAAAACAATTTGAACATTTAATTGGACATCAAGTTTCAATAACCAAGATATCTGTATGATCTTTCTCTCCCATATTTAATTTTAAGTTATAATACAGGGTGTCAATAGGTACTATACTCACTTATGTTTATGCGTTTTAATTCATATCTCGAGTTCGACAAAAGCTATCAACATGCGGTTTGCGCCGTTTTGTTGAGAATTTAATCCAGTTCCATTGTAATTTACAATAATAAGGTGTTTCCATTAAACATTCTTGAGGAAAACAAATTTTTTCATTCGAAAGTACCCTCTACCTATGACAATTAAAACTAAATGCCATTGTTTTATAGTAGATGTAATTAATTCATCTACTCTTTCTATTCTTTCTACTTTCTACTCTTTCTATTGACACTAATTTCGTTAAAATCGGTTGATTCAAACCAAAGTTATAGGTATTTATCCACAAACACTTTCCTACTTTCCCCCACCCTTTATTTGGAAAAATAGAATAAAAAGTAATTAAACAAATTTGTGCAAAATTTAGGCCTTTTTTTAGTTTACTTATCCAACACTGGGTATAATTGGGGGTTTTTCACAAAAAACTGGTTTTTAAATTTTTCTTTACAGGTTACGCCCCCTAGCGGTTAACCTAGAAACTTGAAAGTAATTTCCAACAATTTCTCTTGTCCACTTTTCCTAAGGAATTTTTTTTCCTAAAGTTATAACATGAATAGTTTCTATAGCCGAGAGATCGGCTTATTGGACCACCCGGTACATTTTTTGACATTAAGATCGTCGGGCAAGTACAGCTTCTTGGATTTGGCTAAGCTGTAGAGCGATTTCCTTGCTTGAAATGACTTGATGTGCTCGAAAACCGAATCAGCTTCTTCCCCAAGAATTTTGTGGGGCCTGTTCTCGTGTTTACCACGTTTATTAAGGGAAGCCTTACCGGTAGTTTTGAGTGCTTCTTGTAGGGTCTGCACTCTTTTAGCAGTGATCCCATGAAGGGATAAAAAAGCCTTGTAGCATATAGGTATTTCACAAAGATCATTGTTCTTTAAGGCTCTGACCTTGTAGGTATAAGAATAGGAATGAAAGTCAGCATCGTTTTCTGGTTTTCTGGGACGATGTCTTGTAACTGGTTTGTATGCAATAAGTCCGCAAAGATACACTGACTGTTCATCATAAGTCTTAATCTGATTAAAGTCTGATATTAAAGTTCTTCTAATATCAGGGGTAACAATATCAAAACACTTGAGTTCCTTGCAACGACAGTCTTCGCCGGTCTCATGACTACTTAAACACAATTTCTTCGCAACATCAGTCATTCTACCGAATGATTTACGTTTCTTGCAACTAGCAGGTTGACATTGTCACCGCTATTATGATATCAAATTAATAGAACTTCAAAGCGACTGATTAAAGCTATGAGTAAAATAACTAGATCAATAAGGACACAAATAGTTCTGACACATAACCTCAACAGCAGTAACAAATACTGAAGTCAGCTGTACAAGCAACAGAGTAGTCATATGGCAGCCACTGAATGTGGGGAAAACAGATGATAGTCCATGGACGCTCTTAGACTCTCATATGTTTTTCCCACATTCACTGGCACACTCATCTTTCTTCCCCAAACCTACTAAACTTCAAACTGCAATAACTTTCTACTCTCATCTTTCTTGCCAGAAATGGATAGCCTATCAGACTCTACAGGTTCAAGTCTATGAGAAATAATCTCTATCTCAAAACCGACACAAATTGGACCCTCATCTTTTTCCCCTGGCCTCTTCAATTGTGAAACAAAAATTAAAACAATAACTTTTCTCCAAAAAGCAAAATACAGACAAAACTCGAAAACTCGAAAACTCAAAAACAAATTTGACACATAGATACCCTTAACCTACTAATTTCTGCTTTAAGAGAAAGCTACAGAGCCATCTGAAGATTCGCATCGGTACTTATAGTTCTGTTAAAGGTCATGTAACCTGCGAGAAATGTCTACGGGATATGAGGTTTGTGAAGTCCACCACCCTGCCAAGCGCTGAGATGCACGATTTACCTGGATTTCCTGGAAACTCCCATTCCCACCAAATCCTAACCTTTATAACCCCCTCCATCAATATACCCAAAGCACACAGCAGGCTGATTGTCCTGTACTCCCCCGCCTGTCTTCTTCACAAGAATTACCCTGGCCACCTTCCACCTTTCCACCTGCCGATAATGCATTGGTGTTTGTAATTAATTGTAATTAATTGTAATAAGTAATTGCATGAAGATTGGAATTTTATTAATGATAGGGTTAAAACTCAGCTCATAAAAGTTTGTGTTATCTCATTAATTGAAAAATATAACGATGGTAAGAGGACTAGCAAACAAATATAATCCTCTTTTCTTTGTAACTTAAGGTTCTGCATTTCATTTATTTTGTTTCAGACCTGTTCCTGTCTCCATAGAAATTGAGAATCTGCTTTTTAACTCCTTTTTATGAAAAAATTTGTAGTTTTTGTGAATAATTTTGAAATAATGTGAAATTGGTGGGATAGTGGATAAACTTTGCTGAATGTATTGTAAGTTTAGTAACATGTTATTTTGTGATTAATAATATATAATTTTTTTTATGAATTGATGTCAACATAGATGTAGACTATTTGTTATGTTATTATTTATTTTAAAGTTTAATAAAAATTTTAAATTTGTGTTGATTTCTCATTTATCTAAATTATGTGTCTTGAAATTTTTAAATATAGTCATTTCATCAGAAAAAATTAAATATATTTTAATTTTTTGTAATGACACAATTATATAATAAACAATTTCTAGACAAATTGTAAAATATACCTACCCACAATCCAATCTAACCAATTTAAATATCCCACCTTCAAGTATTGGTTCCGACAGCCCTTCCTGGTGCGCTTTGATCAACGTGATGCCAACTGTTACTACGGGATCGACAACTCCCATTATTATTATATTTCTCTATGTCTTAGGTTATGTGGCCGATGTCAGAGCTGTCAATTGTCCTATATCTAATGGTGTGTTCACAAATACATTGAATAATATGAATACATAACAGTTACAAAGTATTTAAAAAAAATGAAAAGAACTCATTTTCCATCACTAAAAGCGAGTGAATATTTTTGGTGGTGGCTAAAACTGTGTTGAGATTTCATAGTAATAAAATTATCAACTGAGTACTAATGTTCATGTGATAATACTGATAAATGAGTGGATTGTCGTAGCATGAATAATATTCATATTTTATGGACTTATTTATATAAATCACATGCGTTGACTCTGGTTAGCAACGCCATATATGTACATAGTTTGTTCGACTTTTCATATGAGAGAATATATACTACGTTGGTTTTGAGTTATCATTTTTATATTTATGTGTCTACAATATTATTCCTAGACGTTTAATCTTATCACATATTGATGGAAGAAGAGCTGTTAATCCTTCACAAACATTTATATACATAGTCGTGATTGCGACGTATGGTCCTTCGAGTAAAGGGAATGTTCCTTACTCACATTGAAAGTTTAGTAGCGACCTTAATACCTTTTTATAACTTGAGAGAAAGGGAAGAATATAACTTGTAAGTGGAATTGCAATTACTTCAGAAGATTTTTTGTGGTTGACGCATAGTCAGAAACTAACAAAAATCGAGAGTTTCAAATTTTTTAGGAAGTAACATTTTATATATTTGAGCATTTATTTTCCAAGTATCAATAATGTCAACGTTACCATTCTTTGTTTTATCAGGAGTGAATATATATTTATCGACTAAAGGGACCATAGGCTTGGGATACCTATTTTTTTTTAATTGGTCTGTTACTGTAATATTCATAGCAACGTGCTTTGTGCAATGGTCATTTCACAAGAATCACTAATTGGTTCGATAAGTTCAATTTAATAGAAACTGATAAAAACGCATTTCAACTTAGACTTATTACTTTCAAGATTCAATTTGCAAAATACGGAGAAATTCAAGACTCAATTGAGTCTCTACTATGTGATGAAACAACAGATATTGAGAATAGAGAATCTATTGAAAATAAGTTTCATGAACCAAATTGTAAATTGCAGCGAGCAATAGCACGATTAGAGAGTCCTATGGATGCGAATGTTATCAATAGTGGTCAAAATGTTTATAATGGTACCAAAATTAAATTACCATTTATAAATATTAAAAGTTTCACAGGAAGTTATGAAGAGTACCACGGCTTCATAGATTTGTTTAATGCATTAATTGTAAATAATAGTAGTCTAACATCAAATGCAGAGAGATTTTTTCACTGAAAGTTTTATTTAGGTGGTGAACCATCGACGTTAGTCAAAAATTTACAAGTAACGGAGCAAAATTTTGAAACCGCATTAGAATTATTGAAAAAGCGGTATAATAATGAAAGGCAGATTATTTCTGCGTTATCCAATGATGTACTAGGCTTGAATACAATTAGTAAATGTAATTCTTCAGTGTTACGACAATTCACCACGATTGCCATAGCAAAAATCAATGCACTACTTAATTTGAACATAGAAAAAGTTGAAAAGCCAAGACTCCAAATCTTTCCAAAATAAAAAAATTTTACGTAATGCAAGTGCATCAAATTCACATACAAATACAGTATCACTAACATCACAACATAATGCTCATTCACATCAGAAATCACATTCAAACAAGCAAAATGAGAATCACAATAGTCCAAAAAATGATTAACAACATTCTTACTTTAACTCTTCTAGATCAGAATATTGTTACTTTTGTAAATGTTCAGGTAATCGTATATATTCATGCCCAAAATTTGGAGCGAGGTCAGTCAAGGATAGGCAACAGTTTGTAAAAAATAATAAGATTTGTTTTGGATGTCTAGGATACAAATATTTGCTTTCAAATTGTTTATTATCAGGTTCATGTTCAATATGCAGGAAAAAACATCACGTTCTCCTTCATTCGCGATTGGAAAGTACAGAAAGAAATGAAGGTATGGAGTCTTTCTCCCATCAAGCACATTCCAGTCAAAATAGTAATCAGGCACATACGGATAGCCAGAGTAATTTGCAGCATAAAAATGAAAGTCACTCAAATTATAACGTTTCTCAATCGTCAGCATTTAATTTAAATGGTAGTCATGTTCTTTTAGCTACTGCAACCGTTCAGTTATACTCTCATAAAACACGTCCTATTATAGCCAAAGCTTTGTTAGACTCTGAAAGTCAAAATTCATTTATCTGCTCTTCATTTGTAGATGAGTTGCAGTGTAATACCTATAATCAACTATTAGAAATTTCAGGTATTTTCAATGAATCTAAAAGTATAAATTTAATGACAGATATTAAATTTCACTCATTGGTTGTTCCTCCGAAAAGTTTTTAGACATCATGTGCAGTAGTAAATGGAATAACTCATCAGCTTCCTCAATTACACGTGGACATGAATGCACTCCACTTACCTAAGCACCTTTTAAATTGCCTGGCAGATCCTGAATTTTTCAAACCTTCCAACGTAGATATTCTGCTGGAAGCAGACATCTACTATTCTCTATTAAAACCACATATTCACAAACTTGGAAATAATTCACCTATTTCAATTGATACATACTTAGAATGGGTGATTTCAGGTATAGTTCCTCCTCATTGTCTCTTCTCATACCCATTCTTTTCATATGTCTCTATCGTGCCCCCCAGAAGAGTTGTCTGTGGATGGGCTGTTGGGAATAATTTTGGGTTCAAGAAGAAATTACTCCAGCTGCACACAAGTCAGAAGAAGACATTATGACAAAAAATTTGCTCAAATCAACTTTGAATAGTTTGGAAAATGGAAGATTTCAAGTTGACCTACCTTTAGTAAATCCGGATGCGCACAAAGAACTAGGAGATTCTTTTGTGACAGCCAAAAATCGTTTCACATATTTAGAAAGAAGACTTTCTCAAGACCATAGTTTAAAATCAGGATATAGAAATTCGCTTTTCGAATATATTGAGTTAGGCCATGGAAAAATGGTGCCACTTTCTCTTCATAGTTTAGAAAATGAGCACAACTATTTCGTGCTTCATTTATGTGTTTTCAGGGAACAGAGCACCAGTACCAAGGTCAGAATTGTTTTTGGTGTTTCAGCTAAATCTTCCACAGGACTATCATTAAATGATGTGTTATTGAATGGGTCCAGAGTATAACCTAAGCTTATAGACATTTTAATTCGTTTTATAAACTTTAAATATGCCTTGACTGCAGACATTGGAAAAATGTACAGACAGATTGAAGTTAATCCTAAATTTCATTTTTTACAAAATGTTTTATGGAGAGATTCTCCTAATGATATTTTTCCTTGTATGCAGCTTCAGACTGTGTCCTTTGGGTCAAAAAAGCACGCCTCACTTAGCCTGTGTAGTCCTTGAAGAAACTGCCTTAGAAAATGATCAATGTCCTGGAGTTCAAGCAGCCCTTCTTGCGTCAAACGTATGTAGACGATATTCTTACAGGAGCCAACTCCATTCATGATCTAGTAAAACTTTATCTGAACCTGATTAAAATTCTTGGATAGGTAGGTACTATGGTTTCAACCTTCATAAGTTCTGCTCAAATTCTGTAGAAATTGCGGTAAAGTTCCAAGTTCCAACTTCTAAAGACTTGAACCTTGAGTCGTATCCTTGTAAAGTTTTAGGATAGCCATAAATGCCATAAATGACTCTATTCAAGTGTCTTCCCATCCATCAGATTTAGACACCGATCCAACAAAGAGAAACATTTTGTCATCAATTTCGCAATGTTATGATCCCCTTGGTCTTGTTAACCCAGTTATGGTTAATGGCAAGCTAATTATGCAACAGCTTTGGCTGCTGAAACTTTCTTGGGATGAGAATATTAGTGACCACAATCCATAATACTTAAAAATTGGCAAACCTTTGTGGACAGTATTTCATGTCTCAACAACTTCAAATTATAGATTCGTGGTTTTTGTGATGCTAGTGGGGGCTGTATTTATTTACGAGCTATTTATGTTAACAATACTGCTTTTTCTCAACTATTTATCTCAAAATCAAAAGTAGTTCCTTTGAACAAACCTCTGACCATTCCTAAACTTGAGCTTTTTGCCATGGTTCTCCTTGCCAAATTATATTCTTGTATCACAGACATCATCACTCAACAGCTTAATATTTCCAACTCAATTCTGTGGTCCGACTGGCAGATTGCATTATCATGGTTTAAAGGCAGTCTTTGTTTGTAATAGGGTTGCTCAAGTACAGAAACTCCTCTGCATCTTGGAGACACATTAAGTCTCATTCAAATCCTGAACACTTACTCTCCAGGGGCAAGTTTTTGGATCCCCCTATAACTTTTTGGTTTTCTGGACATAGTTTTGTATGGGAATCATCCCAGGACACTCAATGTCATGATACATTTCCAGCTATACTCAGCCCACCAGAAGAAGGGAGAAATATTTAGTAACCACAACAAATCCTTTGAATCCCTGGATGTTATCGATCATCAGATTTTCTTCTTTCACCAAATTAATTATATCCATGTCATGGGTTATTCCTTATAAATTACCCACCCCCTATCATCGTTATTATTACTTTTAGAAAAAAAAGTCTTATATAAAAGTTGTTTGATTACAGATGAATTTTCTTAATATTCTATCAAAAGTTCAGTAGCGTGTAAATTTAAGGGGATACAGAAAATAATTGTTCTTTTAAATGGGACACCCTGTATATTCTCACATTTTTTGAATGGTCTTTTTTTATTTCAAAAATATATAATATGTTACCCCTACCTTGTACCGTTTTTGAGTTATGAATTGTTGAAAATCTTTTTTAGTTTTAGTAATTACTGCGAATATGAAAAAGATAATTTATCAAAGTAAGCTATGAAAATGACAACTAATATGTTTAATAATTACCATTTTCCAGATATAGTACTTAAAATGGTTTACAGAGAGGTTAAAGATTTTATTAAAACCCGTAAGGGCTACTACTCAAAATACGCAACGTGAGTACTACTAGAGGGTCCCAGGGACCCAATAATAAAAAAATTCATGACAATAATGTTTTTTGTCAAAAACTTAATTTCTTACATTTATTTAACCAAGCTATGCTTCTATTAAAAGATAATAATAAAAAATAATAATTTAATGCATTTTGGGCACATTGTGGCCGCACATTTTAAACAAATGGGAATTTTACACCTTGCGCAGTAATTAGTTGTTTTTCGGTCTTTTCCTGGCGGGCAAACGCGGACAACTAATATGTTTAATAATTACCATTTTTCAGATATAGTACTTAAAATGGTTTACAGAGAGGTTAAAGATTTTATTAACCCGTAAGGGCTACTACTCAAAATACGCAACGTGAATACTACTAGAGGGTTCCAGGGACCCAATAATAAAAAAATTCATGACAATAATGTTTTTTGTCAAAAACTTCATTTCTTACATTTATTTAACCAAGCTATGCTTCTATTATAAGATAATAATAAAAAATAATAATTAAATGCATTTTGGGCACATTGTGGCCGCACATTTTAAACATATGGGAATTTTACACCTTTCGCAGTAATTAGTTGTTTTTCGGTCTTTTCCTGGTGGGCAAACGCGGCATCTGGGTCTTTTCTACCTGCAAGGGTTTTCCGAAGGTACAGGTGGTTCCTCCTTGACAATTCCTAAAATATCAGCGGCCATCGAACGAAGTTTGCAAGGTACATGCATGTTGTATATTCTAGCCGTCATGTACGGAGTATACAATTCACGTCCTAGCTCTTTGAGGAAATTGCACCTGGAAATTTCTTTTCCTTGTTGGGCGAACTGGTATATGATCCTGCTATTTACTCCAGCAATATTTAGTATGGCGTGGAAAAATGACATTGGCCATCTGCGAGTTCTTCTTGACGTCGAATAATTAGCACATTTTTTGTCAAGTGCGTCAACACCTGCTTTAGTGCCATTGTAGTATGAATTTATTTCGGGTTTTGTGCTAACATCATCTACGGAATTATCGTGATGCATACTAGAGACTAGAATAACTGCTTTTCCTCGTTTTGGGAAATGAGAAACAATAGTGGTTTGAGCTTTAAACCCAAATAATAAAGATTGTACATCTCGGTTTATATTTGGTTGGAACTCTGAAGGGATCTGTCTCTTATTTTTTTGCATTATGCCCACATATGTTGGACCACTTTTTTTTAGTTCATCAATCAACTCAATAGAAGAATACCAGTGGTCTCCCGTAATTAACGTAACGTAATAAAGATTACTATTTGCAACGAGTGCAATCAAAAGTAACACTACTTGCGTGAGATGCGACAATTTACTTTTTACACTCGTAGGTTTTGGATCTTTACCAGTATAAACTTCGGCATTTACCATATAGTATGTTTTACTGTCAGCTAATACTTGGGTTTGTTGGGGATGTACATGCGAAATGAACATCAACCTCTAAACGGAACTAGCATCTCGTCTATGGTGAGATTAGATCCCGAAGCATAATTTTCTTTGGAATTGGTTACGAACTGTTCAAATAGATCGGAGATTGCAGCTAACTTGTTGCTTTTTACCCTTTCAGGTATAGTTGTAGCATCATCAAAACGAAGACGGGCCAATAAAAATGAAAACCGTGCCAATGACATAGTGGATCGAAATAGTGGCCTTCCGGCTCCATCAGTAGCCCACATAGATTTCAGATCTTCATGACCTGACTTGAACAGTCCTTGCATGTATAGAAGCCCTATAAAAGCTCTTATTTCTAATTCGTCTGTGTTTTGTACAAACGTAGACAAAAATGTCTTTCTGTTGTTTCTGCATGTTTTAAATTTACTGTAATGAGCTTTCATTTTGTCGATTTTTAAATTATTGAATAGATGAGGCTTTTACTTGATGTAGATCCATAGTAAGTTATGAAATCATACAAATTTATTTTGTAAAATCTACATTGTAATTGAACATAAAGTGACGCGTTTCGCTAACACAGTAGCTTTTTCAAACGTTGGATGATTTGATTTGAATTTATTAGCAAACCAACACTCTTTCGATTCAAATTTTGAAATTTTGCATATAGGAACTAAATCCTTCAAATTGAATCTTTTAGAAGCCCTAGAGATAAATAAAAACAAATATTCAGATAATCTTCTTAACGACCAACTTGATATTAACAATTCTCCATTATTAAACCTTTTTACCTAGAAAGATTCCTGTAGGATGGTTGTGAATGAGTTTCCAGGTAAACTTGTTAAATTCTTTAGTTAATTCCATATTTAGACAAATTCTTTTAATTTCCTTGTAAATAGATTATAATTTTATTGTTAAATTTCCGTATAATTTAGTATTAAGGCACTGTATAAATAGAAAGTTTCTCATTATACTTCCAACGTTTGAAAAAGCTACTGTGTTAGCGAAACGCGTTACTTTATGTTTAATTACAATGTAGATTTTACAAAATAAATTTGTTTGATTTCATAACTTTTAAATTATTGTTTACAACAATAATTTGAATCATATTGTCGGTAAAGAGTCACTTCCAAGCTTCCAACGAAGTTGTCAAACGATTTGCACGAGCTTCTTTGGACCATTTAGTTCTATCCTTTCCGTACCACGCTTTTTGAGGTGGTAAAGCGTTTGAAGTCGAAGCGGTGTTACTATCAGTGGAAGAATCTGTTATTCGTTCTTCTTGGTTATCATCTTCACTTGAATCAGCCTCAACTTCGCTTTCTGAATCATGGTCACTGAAATTTTCGTTATCTTTTTCTTCCTTATCACTTTCGTCGCCGCCACTCAATATTTAACCAAAAGCACTGCTTTTTTCTTCTTCCGGTATGGGTACGTCTTCAACGTTCTGCGCATTGTTATAATTGTCCATATCTGTCCAAAAAGCGTCATCGTATAATAATTCCGCCAACTGGCGATCCGAAAGTAGCTCATTGGTTGAGGCGTTCATTACTACAAACATTAGCAAGTATGAGTATCTTACAATATAATATTGCTTCATTATAACCATACTCAAGAAACTAGTTAGCAATGTACATAAATTAACATGCCCACTTACCTAAATTATCCAAGTTTACCAACAAACACTTATGCTACTATCGGGTCCCAGGGACCCAAATATCGTATTGCTTTGAAAGTAAACAATATAGACAACCACTCACCACAGCATTCGACAAAGAATTATGAATTGGAAAATAACTGGAAGCACGATTTCCCCACTCTAATGTGTCTGGGCTATTTTCAAGAATTTAGATGTCGCTGGATCCTGAGGACCCGATAGTAGTAGTTACGGGAGTAAGTTTTTTTAAGTAAAGAATATACTTTTTAAAAATTTTATTTAAACTTAGATGACAACAAGTTTTTTGTACAAAGGTAAAATGTAGACTGAATAAAAAGAATACAATTATAAAACAATAGAAATATAAAATGCTGATTTTGATAAAATATAATATTCGTGTTAACATGATGTTATACACGTGTTGGAAATGTTTTGCTGAATTTAACAAATATAATAAGATAAAATAATTTAGTAAGTTTCCGTGGGAAATGTCTAGTAAGCAGTTTCATAGTTTTTCCATATGACTCCTCCCCTCTTGGTTGAAGGCATGTCCTCGTGGCTTCGGTTTCAACAGAGATTGGGGTAGTTCCATTGGTTTACCCTGGGCTTCTTCTGAATTTTTTGTTTCAATTTTTCTAAAATATTTTTTATAAACATGAATGATTAGTAAAGTTATTAAAATTATTATCGCTTATATTCCTAAATGACTTTGGTGGACCTCTATCGGCAATAAATTTGGTTCTTGGTATTGTGGTAGAAATTTGGTTGGATCGTCCATATGTAAATTGTTGATATTGATTCTGTGATAAATTTCGGTAGGTACTTGAATACTAGGCCATTCTTGGGAAAATGTTTTATTGGATCCTATCCATGTATGTTTTTGAAATGAGTAAATGCAATCGTTGTTTCCTAATATGACATAACATTTTGAAATTTTTAATGATTTGAATGATTGTTTGCAGTCTTCGTTAACATCTATTTTTCTTGAACAAATTATTGTATTTCCATTAGTGAGTTGAGTAAAAAGTGAAAAATCGTTTTTCACGTGAGCGTAGTTGCAAAGCGAAAGGTTGTCTAGATTACAGTTGTCTTCATGTGGTTCTTTTTCACAATACAAAAATGAAAAAGTTTTCCTGCATTCTTCATTGGTCCATTTTGTTAATCCTTTTGAATTTTATATAAATGTGTATGGGGTAAAAGGATATAATTTTCTTTACTGGGAATTTGGATAATTTTGGAAAGATGGAGTAATTCATCGGCTAATATTGGTACTTTAAGAGTAATATATAAAGTTGTTGGAGTGAATACTAAATTTACTTTAATTATTTCAAGTAATGTTGTGTAACGTTATATTTGGCCACTATCATTGAAATATTTAAATATCTACCGGACGGCGAGTAGCCAGTCCTTTTTCCTTACCAACATGTGATTCTCGTCGAGAACCTGTAGCACCGATCACCGCTGAAAGGCAAATTTTTACATTTAATGTGCGACGGATAATCTCCGTTGGTGAGGATAAGTATACACTGATATTGGTCAAATATTTCAATTCTTCTCTCCTATAGATAGAAATTAAGAACACACTATTAATATGTAAATTCTTTCTCGAAGCGGAGCATGTGCACAGGAAAGGAATATACAACGTATGTCGATTGCTCATCGCATAGTTCAATAATTTAATAGCGAGTAGTTAGAATAAGCTTTTTTTCTCCTGTGAACCATCAGACGATAAGGTTGAATTTTAAATTTATTTTGAGAGATTTACCTCAAACTTTATTTTTCTAAAGTGTATTCAATGTGAATGCACTTACTTAGTACATGAGACAGTGAAACTTAGTACCTGAGACAGTGAAACTGAGTACCTGAGACAGTGAAACTTAGTACCTGAGACTTCATACCTGCCAATTCGTACCTGCCACCTAGGACCTGTCTGAGGAAATTGAGGAAAGTAAATCTATGTAAAACAACGTGCTTCAACAAACAACAACCATATTTTTCAAATTTTTTCTACTGTGATATTAGTTTAAAGTCATTATACAACTTGTAAATTTAACACCGTTGTTCATATTCCTTCCCTTCCAACATTTCCAGGTTTGTTGATAGAGAGTTGTGAGGTGAAAAACAGGTCGACTGGTTTCTTAACTTTATTTATTATTTCATTAACTTCAATATAACTTCAATAACTTAAATAAAGTAGGATTAGCCGCGAACCGGTAAGACTTCTCCCTGAATTGATATTAGTTTGGTCTCCGAATTCACACCTGAGGTGCTCTCTACATTGAGTCGCCGTTGCAATTTATCTTGCCTTATTATTTTAAATAAATAATAGGTAACAGTTGGAATATCTGAAGCAATTTCGTTATGAGAATGAATAGTGTGTAAGTAATCAAAGATTTCTTCTAATAACTTCTGTTCAATTAATTCTACATTTAACATTTTTTGGTTACTAAATGATATTGTTCGAAGTAAAGTTTGAATATAGTTTTTTAAGTCTGATTTTTTCTAATTGAATATGAATAATAATTTCATTATGTAACCTATCGTTTAAGCTATTTAATTCTTTTAAAACATTTTGTGCATAAATTCGTATTTTATGTAAATCTGTTTGCCAACATTGAGTTATCTGTCCTGCAAACGTGTACAATTTTGAAATTTCAGACATTAATTTATTTTCGTTCAAATTAACTTTTTCAAAACTATTTTGAATTCCAATTGAGTCATTTTGATCAAGATTTCCAGAAATATATTTGATTACTGTACCGAGGCCGTCTACTAAACCTCTTTTAGTTATTTTATTTGATCGAGCATACATTCTCAATTTATTTATTTCTTCTGAGAGTGATTCGATATTTATTTGATAAATTTTTGATGAACTTATTGAAGTGTCATCAAGTCTACTAGCTAAATGAACTTGAATTGAAACTAATTTACTATAAGAGTTTCCTATTTGTTCTATACTTATACTGAAATAAATCTAATGATAATTGACTCTATATTTTGCCAATCCTTAATTATCTAAGATGTAACCTTGGGTTTCCATGGTTTTGACGTGAAGTGCCTGGTTGGCTATCGTCATGGTTAACCTGGAAAGATTTAGTATTTTTAATCATATGTTTACTGACTTTTTTAGATTTTTGAGAAATTAATTTATGATCTGATTTATTTTTATCTAATAATATTTTCTTATATTTTGGTTTTATTTTATTTCAGGGTTCCATATTTAAATAAACAACGTCTGTTTTTGGAATATTATTTTTTCTTCCAAGATTTATTTTATTTAATTGTTCAGTTCTTTTCGTTAATTGTTTTTGATAAAGATTGTTAAAAAATGGAAAAATTTCTGTTTTTCGATATTCATTGTAGTCTTGGTAAATTTGTTTATTAGGATCAATTTCGTGAAAATTTAAGTTTTCGTATGGTCCATAAAGAAGTGAAAAGGGAGTGAAGTTTGTTATTGAATGTATTGATTGGTTATTGATAAGAATAGCGGTTGTTACTAAATCAGTAATATTTTCTTTTAATATTTGTCTTGAAATTCTAAATTTTTTGATTCAAGTGGAATGAGCTCTTTCTATTGGGGAGTTTCCAGTATGTGATTGAGGGGTTGTATAATGGATTTTTATTTGAAAAAGTTACATGTATTCTTTGAAGGTTTCGCTTGCAAATTCTCTTGCATTATCGCAAGTTATTTGCGAAGAGTAGTTGTGGTGGGAGAAATAATGACGTAATTTATTGAGAATTGTGATAGAATTTGAATCGCTAATTTCATAGGCTTGAAGGTATCTAGAAAATAAATCGAGTATTGTTAAGTATTGTTCATTTTCTACAGAAAATACGTCGATATGAAGGTTTTCAAAAGGTTATTTGGAAATAAGTGGTCCCGAAAATGGTACTTTACGAGGGTTTCTATCATATTTGGAAGTGAGACATAGTTCACAATGATTATAGTCTATATAGAAAGGACAAGGAGTAATAAATCATTCATTCAAGTAGATTTCATAGACGTACCAAAATATATTTTAAGAGGGTATACCGTAAGGTACATTTTGTATTGAACGAATGAGTTGCAGCTATGATAAAGAATATACGATTCAGGTCAGAGGTAACGGGATGTACTGTCATTAAAACGAAGAATACGGACTATCCAAAATTCTCCAGAATGACATTATGCAAACTTTTGAAAGATGTGGGTTTCAGATATACAAAACATAATAGAAAATCTCTCTTGATAGATAAACCGGAAATAGTTTTTTGGAGAAGAGACTATTTAAGAAGCATTCGACATGCCAGAGAACAAAATTTGAAAATCTTCTACTTAGACGAAACATGGATGAATGATGGATATATACAGTTTCCAAATCTTGGCAAGATGAAAACATTAAAAGGCAGGCATTCGTGGAAGGTTTGTCGTTAGGTTTGCATCCACCATCTGGAAAAGGAAAAAGACTTATCATTGTCCATGTTGGAGGTTCTGAAGGTTTTGTTGATGGTGGATTATTAACTTTTATTTCAAAACGCACGGGGGACTATCACGAAGATATGAATGGGGATGTCTTCGAGGAATGGTTTGTTCAAATGTTGGATCTGATTCCAAAAGGGGCTGTTATTGTTATGGACAACGCAAGTTACCATTCACGGTTACGAGAAGCATTGCCCACAAGTCGTTGGCGTAAAGCAGAGCTTTTGGAGTGGCTTATTTCGAAAAATATTAAGTTTCCAAAAGATCCACTAAGGAAAGAACTTTACAGAATTGCAAAAATGAACAAGAATAAATACAAAACCTACATTGTAGAAGAAATGGCTTCTTCTCGTGGTATATCAGTTCTTCGACTTCCCCCTTATCATTGTGAACTTAATCCCATAGAATTAATAT
>CAJUYG010001290.1:23837-35151 GCA_910591675.1 Galerucella calmariensis
TATTACGGAAAACGAGGATGCAGCCTTCCTCACAAATACGTACATCAAATTGTTATATATACAAATTTATTACGGAAAACAAGGATGCAGCCTTCCTATCAAATACGTACATCAAACTACTACATACTCAAATCTATCATAGAAAACGAGGATGCAGCCTTTATCTCAAATACGTACATTAAACTACTACATACTCAAATCTATGGTTTAACAGAATGTCATTAAAAGATTAGCATGGTGGACTTGATCGGTGACCTTAATCCCCTAAAATAAAATTTCTACCTGAATTTATGGACGTGGTGGAGCTACCATGTAGCCTTAAGGATCTTATTTCAAGAGTCCCCACTTTATTTCGGTTTTTTTCTCAGTAAATTTATATTCCCCTTTATTGGTTACATCATTTCCTGTAATTGGTTTAAATGTACTACTTGACGCGTCTTCATTTAGAACAATAAATTCTTGCGAGTCTAAAAAAATTAAAATCTATATTATTTACTTAGCTATGGGCGTAAAAGGCCTGCCTGTAGCATTTACTTACTGTATATATTATTTTCCATCTTCATGATTTTTAGACATGTAACCGTGTGAAGTTCATGCCTGCGAATATAAACGATCCTAGCAGTTCTGAAACCGTTTCGTGATCGTACAAAACTTGTGGGTTGGAACAAACCTATTATTACTGAATTTGTCAACTGAAAAAGGCATTTTTCCGCATAATTTAAAACTAGCTAGAGTAGTTCTTATTTATAAAAAAGAAGATCCTAATGATATAAACAACTATAGAGCAATCAGTATCTTGTCAACTATCTCCAGAGTTTTTGAGTTCAATATTAAAAATCAGTTCTGTAGTCTTTTCACTGAATTTAATCTTTTATCGTCCTCTCAACATGGTTATACTTCCAAAAAGAGTACAGAGACTGCATTAATAGAGTTCCATAATAAAATCGTAAGATCACTAGATAATAAAAGGCAAGTAATGGGCTTATTTATTGATTTTTTTAAAGCTTTTGACTGTGTGGATCATAAACTCCTACTTCTTAAACTATCTAGATATGGAGTAAGAGGTGTACCGTTAAGTTTATTAGAGTCATATTTATCAAATAGAAGACAAATTGCAAGTGAACAATAGTGTTAGCAGTGAACTAGAAGTTTCACAAGGAGTTCCCCAGGGCTCGATTTTGGGTCCATTTTTATTTTTAGTTTTTGTCAATGACTTAATTTCTTCTTTGAACGTTATTCCGGGAATAAACTCAACTTGTTATGCTGATGACAACAATATTTCAATTATTGGAAATAATGCAGATACACTAAAAATATCGATCAAGTTGTAATGTGGTCGAAAAAAAATAATTTAAAATTAAACACCAATAGGACTACTGTGGTGTTATTTAATAATAATGGTCAACTTTTACAAGACCAGTTGGTTGAAAACACTAGTTTTCCTATTACAACTACGGACAACACTAATATATTAGGAATAACTATAGACCATGGCATAACTTGGAATGTACATATTGACAACCTCTGTATTAAATTAAGAAAAAGTTGCTATAGTCTTAGATTTATTGCCAATTATTGCAGTGAAAGCACACTTCTAACACTTTATCATGCCAATTTTCACTCTCATTTTTTGGAATATGGCATACTTAATTGGGGTACCTGTTCTACCAAGCAAAGGGTTTTTATTATTCAAAAATATGCAATTAGAATTATTGCAAAGCTGCGAATTCACGATTCATGTAGGGAGTTTTTTAAGAGATTTAGAGTTCTTACACTAGCTGGAGTATATATTTTGGAAGCATGTGCGTATATTCATAAGAATAAGTCAATATATGTTGCCGAACGTGCTTCTCATAATTATAACACTAGGAGTGAGGGTCAATTATTAATACCTAGGCAACGGACGACACTTTTTGAGAAGATTGTGGAGTATCTGGGATGTAAGTTCTATAATACTCTTCCAGACACCATAAAGAATAGTGGCAATATACACAATTTTAAGTGTAAAGTAAAACAATTTTTATTGGACAAAAATTGCTACACAATAGAAGAGTTTCTAACATAATATTTTATTTTTGACTAAGACACCAAAAATTTGATGTTTGGTAGACTTTTTTATTTACTATTTGTTGAAAATTTATTTTATGTATATGTTTATTGTATATGATTTTATGACCTGTTTCACAATAAGTATTGTATAATTTCTTTGTACAATTTTTTTTTATTTTGTTTTTCTATTCCATTCCATTCTAATCGGAATAAGGAAAGTTTAAAATTTTATATCCATCGCTTATTGGAAACATTATACTTGAGAAAAACATTGGCTTGTGGAATAATCAGAAGCACAAGAATCGGTTTCCCACAAATGACAGTAAACAAGATGATAAAAGGCGATTATGATTTTCGTATTTCAAATACACAAATTAGGGCATTCACATGGAAAGATAACAAGGTCGTGAATTTTGCGTCAAATTTCCATGGCACTGAGGAGGTCACCGTGTGAAGAGCCCAGATCACGTATTGACGTGAAATGCCCAAATATAGTTGCAGACTACAATAAACATGGGTTATGGGTGGAGGTGATCGTGCAAATCAGTTGCGAAGTTTTTATGGTATGATTCGTAGACCTCGAAAATGGTGGCATAGGCTACTTTGGAGTTGTCTTGATATACCTATGACAGCAATTTGGGATAAATTGCAGGAAGGTAAAGCTTCAAACTAAATAGTCATAATAAATTTTATATTTTAAAACAATTAATAAACCCAGGGTAATCAACTCAAATGAACATTAAAAGTAAATGCTATCACTTCTAAAATAAAAGTTTATCGAGGGAAAGGAATCGAGTTTTGAAATGAAATAAAGAATACAAAATACATGAAATATCTCTGTGAAATTAATTTTAGGTTGTATTTAGAATTAAGAGTGTTGTAATAAGGAAAATTCGGGTTTTAAGAATAGTGACAGCTAGTAATCTAAGCCATATGTTTAAACAAGTAGTGCACGATTAATAATGGACAGAAGTGAAGGTAAATAAAGGTAAATAAAAATATAAGGTGCTTTTCAATTCCCAATATTCAGAAGGACAATATTTGTTGATATTCAGAAAAAGATAATTTTGACTCAAATCGTATATTATAGAAATGTCAGAATTTTAGGAATTTTCATATGAATCAAGGAACCTGAAAAATTTTCTCCCATAAGAAATGCATTGGGAAGCAAAAGTCAGTCCATCCTAAACCTTTGAACAGTAAAGACGTTCGCTGGAGATTCAAAAAACAAATGAGTAAATAAGTAAAACTTGCTATTATTGGTTGGGCTGATATGAAAAATTTGGCATGGTACAAGATACTGGAATCTAAATGAAAACTTAAGACACAATTTGTGAGCACTCGTTTCCATAAATAATATACATTCCTTGAATTGGGGAATTTCTGATAGAAGTTATAAAGCACTTCGTATTAACAATAATAGATATTTTATTCATCGTATTAGTATTTCTTCGACATAACCTAACAAAAAGGACAAAGTGATAAACAATATTATTTCAATATTAAATAAACTTAGAATAGGTGTACAAATGAGAATAGTTTACTCACCTGATACCAACAGATACATTAATCGTCTATTAATTTATTATTTTTCATAAACATACCGACTACTGCCATCATTAAAATAGGTATTTTGAAAGTATTAGTCCTCGACATCCCGTCACAATTTTAAGCGATAAAAATTTATATTATAAAACACAGACGATTGCAATCAATATCTCAAGATATTGAATGTTAATGTATTTTGATTCTCTATCAATTTAAAGTTTACAAGAATGTTGCTATTTTAATAAAATGATTTTGTGATCTTGTTCGAAATTGCCTTACTTATTAAAACTTGAAACAAATTTCTATCGAGACCATTTGCTGTGAGAAGGCTAAAAGACGAAGACAACACAGAGCTTATCTAATAGGCGTGGCAGATAAACTTTTCACAGGGCACTTTCAGGAAAATAATTGAAAAGGATTAATAACACTAGTTGTTGGGTGTTGCTGTCATATTTTATTTAGGTACAGTACATAATCTCCAAATTTACGAACAAGCCGCCTGAGATTTTGAATATCAAGAGTTCTCACGCATAGTTGAAGGTTTTATTGATTTGTTAAGGAAAGGTAATGCATCTCAAAAAAAAAATTTTTTTAATTAATACCACTTGGCAATGCTTATACAGGGTGATCTAACTTGCGCTTAGATCTACTCATAAACTCAACTCAAATTAAATAAATTAAATGAATATCCTTTAACCATTTTAAGCATCGTGAAGGTGGGATTTAATATTTAACAATAAATTCTTTTTAAAAAAAAAGATAAATAAATAACCCTATAAATGAATATATCGTTACAATATATATGGACTACTCCACCAAAAACCAAAATTATGAAGATAAATTAAATGATAAATATAAAAGCTGAAAGGCTTAACGCTAAAATAATAAATAATAATAAGCTAAAATGGAATCGAAAGCTTACAGAATGGCAGAGCTTAAATCAAAGGCGCCTCACCAAAAGCGAATTTGCTGATATGATCTGTGAGTTATGGAATGAAGGTAATACAGAAACTACAATGAAAAAACCCTAATCCACTGGATATTCGTGAATTAAACCAAGGAGAGGAAAATGATGAGGTTGAAGCAAACAATATCGAACGGGATACTGAAGAAGGAACAGGAAATGATATTAATGAAACTGAGACATTTGAAGCTAATAATGCTGAGCCACAACCAAATTCGTCTACTTCATTTGAGCATATTTTGTTGCGTAAGATAAACAAAACAAATCCTGAAACAAAAAGAAGAAGTTAATTCCGGTTGTGCTGTTTTAACGAGCGTCGAATATTTAGAGAGTATTGGGGAAAAGGAATTGTTACAAAAAAGAGAAAGAACCAAAGAAAAAAGTGATAAAAGTAACGGAGTCCTCTTCAGACGATAAAAGAGTTACTTACCAAGAAGAAAGCGACATAGAAAATATGACATTGGACGAACTTTTGGAAGAAGAAAGAGAAAATCATGCCGTCGAAGAATTCAATTATACAACTAGTGTAATATTGGGGACTATATTTTGGTCAAGTTTTGTACAAAAAAAAAGGAATGAACTACGTTGCGCTAGTAGAATTTGTTTTGAGTGATGAGTTTTCTGTATCATATTTGCGTCGAAGGGGTGGAAATTTTATATTTTCTTGAATACCAGAGATATATGAAGTACCAAAGGATGACGTAGTCCTCCAACAACACATGGAGGTACTGCTAGGGTATCAAAGAAATTTGTATTTAATATCGATATAAATAAATTAAATGTTAACTAAAGCCTATACTTGGAGCTTATTTTTGATTTTTACTTCCATATGCAGAGTGAAATTCAAGTTCCTATTAACTGTGTTGATAAGTAAAGTTTGTTCAGCCATCCTTTGCCGTTACGTCATAATCGGTGACGTATTCTGCTGTTTTACGTATGTCTTATATTACTTGAATGTTATTTTAAACTTAACATCAAAATAATAATCAATGACATAATATGTCATTGATTATTATTATGTTAAGAATTGTTTTCAAAATATGACAACTGAACTGTCAAAAGTAACAGATAAAAATTATGTCGACCTTAGATAGGAAATACGTTAATGACGTCATAATTCCGTCTCATCCATTTCATGAATGAGAGAGCAAGCTGGACAATGTATGACGTAACGGCAAAGGATGGTTGAACAAACTATATCATTATTTTTTATTTTAATGTGTTTAGAGTTTCTTCTATGTTTTTCAATTTCTATTTCATTTGTGAAATGCGATTTGCGTTTGCTTTAACTGTTTCACATTTATTTTCTTATTTGAAAATAATTGGTTAGGGGTTAAAAAGACCTAAAAAATGTTTTTTTCCACTGATATCCAGTTTTTACTCCATTTTCAAATAAATCTGGACAAAATCATATAAAATATTGTCTCATTTTTCAACCATGCCGCCTTATAATTGTTCCAGCCACCAACAACAAATTAAACGCTGAAAATTGGTACTTATGTCTTATTTTTACCCCCCCCTTGTATAATTTTTTCCCGATATGACGGGTGAAAATAAGACAGAAGTTTAATTGTTTTCCTTTAAACCTAGATTATCTTGAATTCGTCGTTACTCAGCATCAAAATCTTCATATTATAGCCATTTGAAAAAAATTTATTTCGATAAAAACACCGTTTAAAAATTGGAAGTTGTATAAAATGTCTCATTTTTATATCACTTGGCCCTAATAAAAAAAGGTATCTAAATTCTGTCATGTTTCTAATTTCATTAGGCATTCTGTCGCAGTTGCTAAGAGTTAACAGCACCAATCACGTGTTTACCTGTCAACCTCCTACTTACTCCTTTCATATCTTTCCTATTCCTATCATCTATACCTATCCTATCTTTCCATTCGTATCACAGTATACCAAACATTGAGAATTGTACGTTTTACTACTACGATGCCAAAGACAAGCTACAAAGTTTTAATCTTCCCACAGGATGATAAGAAATGCTGACCTTGGAGCAGTTATCAGTGATAAGATGTGTGCGAGCAATTCAACTAGGCTGGTATTTTCAGTAGTTATACCCCTAGTGTCTTGATAATATCGAGATAATTTTCTCGGCCTGCGGCCTTGGGCTATTATCAAGCAACACACTTTCAGCATTCTCTATGACAAAGTTTTGAGTATTTATCAAGACCAGAGGAATATTCGATAAGATAACTTTTCCCTTTGTAGATATTAAAAAATTGATTGTCAATCAGACGTTTAACAATTTATTAGTTTTAATCAAACAAATATTATTCATTTTTATTTAAAACTACAGTTGTGAAAAGTACAATTGATGAATTAATTGAATCGTGAGATGCAATACTAAATCTTCGCGACATTTTTAATCCAGTTGTCAGTTTGACGTTTAATTATTTTCCATAAAAAATTAAACACCAAACTGAAAACACCACATGTAGGGTATTATCGCTGTAATCCCGAAGTGATTGGATGAAATTTGACACATGACTTAAAATTGAGTTATTTGATTGGTTACTATTGTTTAGGTCATTAAATAAATATTTTTTGTGGACTGTAGCACTTTTATTATTAATATAAGTAGGAGTAAATTAACACATGTTTCGTTACGGCAGCCATAATGGCGAGAATTCAACTGTTTATTTTACAATGTTGTCAGGTGTACGCCTTGACATACCGGCCACCTTGAAAGGAAATCTTTCAAAAGAATAAAATTACAAAAAAGCTACTTAATTATGGGAAAAAATACTCAATATTAAAAACCAATAGAAATGTTTACATTTGGGTTACAAAAAAATATCAAAATAATTGTCAATGGTTTAACACCTAAAAAACAAGAAAATAACTACACTAAACGTTCTATTATTTTTAAGTAAAGATTGAGAGTATTTAGTTATTCTGTGTCTACGGGGATGACACATATACGATTAATTGCTCGCTTCACTGTTACCGCACTTTTATAGTTACTACCCTGACAATGCCATCACTACCACGATGCAGTTCTATGACACGTCCCAACTGCCATTGTAGAACTGGTGCATTATCGTCCTTGATGAGGACGAAAGATCCTATCTTCACAATTTCCTCACATCGCTTTCGCCATTTTGTCCGTGTTTGAAGTTCTGCTAGATATTTTTTCTGCCACATTTTCCAATAATGTTGTACCATGCTCTGAATGTGCTGCCGCCTGGGCAGTCAATTTTGCGTAACATCAGTTAAATTGTACTCGGGAATGGAGGTAATTATCCGACCAATTAAAAAATGGGCTGGAGTTAGTGCTGAATAGTCTTCTGGATCTTCGGTTAATGGACACAGAGGTCGAGAATTTAAAATACCTTTCATTCGAATTAAAAAAGTTGCGAATTCTTCAAATGTTAAAGGAATGTTTCCTATAACTCTTTTAATATGAAATTTAGAGCTTTTTATTCCAGCCTCCCAAAGTCCCACAAAGGTTGGAGAATTGGCTGAAATGAAATGCCACGATATGATTTCGTCGGCCAATTGTGTTCCAATGTACTTGGAATTGTCGTTTAAAAAATCAAAAACCTTATCAATTTCTCTATTAGCACCTACATAATTAGGATCATGATCGGAATATATATTTTTTGGTTTGCCACGCCTGGAAGTAAATCTATTTAAGGCTGGCAAAAAACTTTCACTGGTTAAGTCAGATACAAGCTCGAGATGCACTGCTTTAGTGCTCATACAAATAAATAAACAAACGTAACATTTGCTACTAGTAGCACTCCGACCCTTTTTATTTCTAATATAAAATGGTCCACCATAATCTGTGCCAACATTTTCCAAAACCCCAAAAGTATTTACTCGTACATCTGGCAAGTTACCCATTAGATAATTAGTGTTCTTGGGTTTAGGTTAGGTTAAAAAATTGAACATTTATTTATAATATTTCTACATATACAACGACCTGATATTGGCCAGTATTTTTCACGAATTGGATATAGAGGAGCCTGAGCTCCACAATGCAACAGTCGTTTATGTTCATTTTCTAAAATGTATTTAGTTGAAAAATGATTGTTAGGTAGGATTATTGGATATTTTATGCCACTTCTTAAGTTAGCATTTCTTAACCTACCGCCTACGCCAATCAAACCATTTCTTATATTTGGATTTAGACTTAAAATTTCACTTTTCGGAGAAATGGATTTTCCTAATAATAAATTATTGAATTCTAGGGAAAATACCTCCCTTTGAGCCTCCCTGAACAATTTTAAAGATTCATCTAATTCCTCGGGGGATAAAGGCTTAGGTTGATTGTCACATCTATCCTTATTTTTTATATATTTTAGGAATCGAACAGCATACGACAAGACATGTACCATTTCATTTAAATTATAGCAACTCGATAACCTGTCGAATAAATTTTTAATAGCAGCATTATTCACAGCACAGGCTACTGTTTTCTGTTCCGGAATGTCTTCATCTATCTTGCATTGTAGAATATTCCAATAGCAACTGGCCCGTGCCACCATAAATTATTGTTCATTAAAACTTGTGGAGAGGTACCGCGAGAAAGTAGATCAGCTGGATTGTCTCCAGATGGTACATAATTCCAATCCCTCATATTTGTCAATGATTAAATATCACTGACCCTATTAGCGACAAAAGTTTTCCAAGATGATGCTTCACCACAAATCCAACACAGGGTAATATTTGAATCTGACCAAAAATAATATTTATTAAACTTGATATGTACACTACTTTATTTGTTAAATTAGCTAAAAGTTGTGCTGCACAAAGTTCCAATCTGGGAAGACTCACTTGCTTTAATGGTGCTACACGGCTTTTAGCGCATAAAAGGTTACTTGAATATTTGCCAGATTGTAATCGACACCGTACATAAATGCACGCACCATATGCCTTTATAGATGCATCACTATATCCATGCAATTCTATAATAGCGTAATTAAAATCAATAATATATCTATTTATTTTTAAATGATTTATTGATGAAATGTTATTTTGGAATTCCTTCCAGACTTTACATATTTTTACTGGTAATTCTTCGTCCCAGTCCAATTTATGTTTCCAAATATCTTGGATAAGGAATTTGGCAATGATTATCACGGGTCCTAATATGCCCATCGGGACAAATATTTGCGATACAGCTGACAGAATAGACATCTTTGTGATTATTTCTGTTATCGTTATTTCCATATCAATTTTATAATTCAATGAATCACTTTGTGCGTTCCAATATATACCTAGAGTCTTATTAGGTTCATTCTGACCGATATTTAAAATAGCTAATTCTAAGTCGTTATTTACCTCAAATTTGCCTAATATATCCTTATTATTGCATAGCCACTTACGAAGCTCCAAACCCGATTTGTTTAAAATATCTGAAATATTTCTTTAAATGTACAAAAATTCTTCTTTCGTATCTGCGCTTGTAAGCAACTAAATTTTGGTTTGTCAGGCTTAACAAATCTATTAATTGCAAAGGTTGATTGCGCAACAATGATTTTAGATAATAAAAATTTCCTCCTTCTGATTTGAGCTCTGAATTAATCAATACCAGGGCGGAGAACAAATCAAAAAAAGAATGCTACTCGGAGTCATCTCCCGAAAAAGGTTTAATATTAATTTTAGGCAAAGATACATTTGAAGCACTAGTTTCCAGTAAGGCTTCCGAATTATGTTTGAATTTATCAACACATGATTCAAGCTTGGCGATATTTAATTCAAACCGATCTGAATACGCTTCCTCCTCAGATGTACCTTCCGAGGAGTCTTCCTTATCAGTTAATGAAATAATTTTACTTTGTATTGACGATAATTTTCGTAATAACCTATAAGACTATTCAACTTAACAGACAATAGATGAGCCTCCTCACTACCGACCAAATTATTGATGAAAGTTTCTATTCGACTTAGCTGTGCTTTACAGCTCCTGAGTTTATTTTTAAGATTCTTTAAGCTAGACATTTTGAACCAAGTACGTATTAAATCACTGTTACAGCAAACTACAAAAACATGGTAAACGGTTAACAAACACCAACTCGAAATCATAGACAACATAGAAACAGCGTAAATAGAGATGGTAATCAAATATGACAGTTATTCGTTATGTCAAATTGGTCAAATAAATTATTGTCCACCAACTAACAAGTTTTCAGTAAATTCTCTAAATTAAGTTAGCGAGAAAACCAAATAATGCATTTGAATATAAAGTCGATTGGCGAAAAATTACTCACATCTTATTTCAACAACATTGGTATCAATATCAAATAAATTGTCGATAAATAACACAACAGTGGCGTGAATAACAAATAAATCAAAGTAGTCAATAAATTGTATAAAATCAATCAAAGAAATTGTTAAAAAATAATTCACAACTTTTCAAACTATGAGCGTATATGATGAAATGAGAATTTCAAAGTGCAGTGCTTGGCTTCTTGTAATACTCAGAAGCTTTTAATGAAATATTGAATGGACTATTGTAGATTTATTCTTTTAATACAGCACAGATGTAACAATAATTAGTTTTATTGACAATTGACATATATATAAATCAACCATTGACTGACTGTCAATCCACAACCATAGAATACAATATAATATTTTGGTGTAAAATTGATCTAATAACACTTTCCCCCATTTTACCACCGTACTGAATACAAAAATAAATAATATAATGCAAGAAAAATTGCTATTCACAACTGAAACAAACCGAAACGAAAATATCATAAATTCAGTTATGGGAAACTACACCTAATGCAAA
>CAJUYG010001290.1:55151-79447 GCA_910591675.1 Galerucella calmariensis
ATTGGTGAGTGCTGTCGTGCACGAAGTTCGATTTTACGTTACATATTTTCAAAATGTGCCCTCAGTAACTATATTAGCTCTACAACCTGTTGAGATCAAAAGAATGCATAAGTCAAAGTAAAACTGCGCTAAGAATTTTGACAGGGATCCTAACGGGACATTGTCGCCTGAATGGGCACCTGAAAAAGCTCAAAATAGTGGAGGAAGAAGAATGCAGATTTTGTGGAATGGAAGAAGAAACCTCCATCCACATACTTTCCAACTGCACAGCACTCCAGAATCCTAGAGCACAGCACCTGGGAGATTACTGGATAGAAGAGGAACATTTGCCTAAGTTGAAGCCTGCAGACATCCTAAAATTCCTCCGGGAAATCGGACTAAAGGAACTACTAGTTTCTGAGACTCTCCTCAGAAACTGAGTAGAAGTAAGGGGGCACAATAGACCTTTTAGGTCTCAGTGAATGTCACCCCAAAAATCACACATACATACAACTATATTAGCTCACAAAAAACTGTGAAGTTCTATCTCTCACCACAACAATGTAATCCTCCGATGTCAGAAGATTGCCCCACCCTGTATATAATGCAGTTATAATAGCACAAACATTATGCCCAAGTTATGCACTATATACAAATAGTTGCTTGACTGCATTGACAACAAAAATTGTATAGGCTGCGATAACATATATTCGAAGATTTTTGCAGAGACCCATGCTATTTACATTCACTAATAGGTCTATATTCATTGAGCTGATATAAAAGAATTGATTAAATTACCTATGTCTGAGTTTATAGCATTGATGGTCTTTATTCTAGTTAATCTGTCCATCATTCCAGCAATGTCATATTTAACTATGGTACTGTTTGTAGTGGTCATGCTTCTGGTTTGTCGAAAGATCTTTTCTGTTGGTTGACTACTGAATAGCCATGGAGTAAAATATTTCATTGTGCCATATGTCCCACATTTTTCAATAAAAACCAGTATGCCATGAGTGTTGATTTCTATGCACAAAAAAACGTTTAATGTTAAAAAGTTTTCCAGAAGACTGTGACCATTGACCAGTATCTCCAGGGACGATTGAAAAGAACGCAGTACCAAATTTTATGGATTCGACTTGCAGGACTTGAAGATTCATCTGAAAATGAATCTATGATTTTTCTTGTAATCATGAGTATCTGTCTTGCGTCATTCGCATTATCTACGTTGGCCAAGATATCAGTAATGCATATGGATCTGCTTACTTATTTAAAGATTCAAAATTCATTTTGTCGGTAGCTGGAAGGAAAAATAATGCTGAAATTATGGGAATAAAAAACTGATTAATTTAACATATACCATCCAAGTCTGAAAAACAAAGGAAATGTTGATCTTTTAGATGATTCTTGGTTAAATTCTGAAGATGTTCTATGCTTATAATAAAACCTCCCATATTTGAAGATATTTTGGAGATTAAAATTCTAGTTCGGAGCTTTGTTGCAATATGAACTGTACCTTGAATCGAAACTTGTTTGTCTGGTAGATATTAACACTGGAACAAACAAAAATCTGAACTTATATCTTCTAGGACTAATATTATCAAGATAATTTTTTCACTCTCTCCACTTAAGAAGTGTGCACAAAATATATTTAATTATTTTATGAATCAAACTGATATACGACTAAGTATACATAAGAATTATAATGGAACATACACAAGAAACTTACCCAAAAATACTGTAAATACGGAGGATGATAATCTGGTTCTTCTTCGATGTTAGCCTTGGACGGAAATTTTATTATAGCTCTCATCGCTTTCAAGCAGCGCCGGAAAAACCTAATATTTCAATTTTATTTATTTCTGCCTCAGTGCTTATCGTCTGCCATCTCTTTAAAACATCTTGGTGACTGAATTTACTGTCGCTTCCAAAAACAGATAAACAGTAAGCCTGTGATTCATCAACTGCAGGTTGAGCAATAAAAAAATAAGCTGTAGAGCTTATAGATGCTTTCTGGAAAGCTATTCGAATGTCTTTAACAGACTATTCTTTAAAATTTCCTGGTTCTGGAAAGCCAGTTTGTTTGTTCAGTAGTGTAGAAATATTCAGTTCAAAATCCTTCTCTCTTCAAGATAATATATTTTATATTTCAAGTTTATTTTTATCTATAACATTTTGTAAATACATTTTTCGACCTTTTAAAAGATTAATGTTATAGTTTCCTAGAAGTAAGAATTGAAGTGCTCGATCTTCGAGTCACATAGACCAGATATAAATTTAGGCATAATTTAGACGATATATCTAGAGTATAACCAGATGTTAAAAAGGACATATAGAGTAACATAGTTGTAAGTAGTAAGTTAGTTCTCTCTGATTCTCGAAATAGAAAAGACATACTTCCGAATCTCTATTTTAAATAAATAAATCAATCTAAATACATTTGTCAATTATTTAATAATAGACCGTTACCCAATCCATAATCCCAACAAGTAGTGACACAAATCCCATCTTTCTGTCCAGCCATATCTAGGAATCCTTCGATAGTTTTTGTCTCTTCATTCACCAGTGGCATTATTGCAGACAGGCTTGGTAAAATATTCTTCAAATTTGCCTATGATGTTCCATAGAGCGGCCGCCCTCCCGTAGGAAATAAATATACACAGAACAATTTCAATGACTCCTCATATCTGTTTCTATGTTTGTTTCGCTTGCTGTTTTCAAGAGCAGTATCCCGCAACGTTTTCAAGAAATGTTTCTGGTCTTGGACAAAGGTAGCAGAGGTAGAAATAATCATTTTTAGCTCATTTGCCTGAAGCACTTCTTTCACTTGATCACAACTTTCATAAAACTCAATGATTTTCCTTTGATCTTCTCCAAAACTGTTTAGAATTTTTGTTTGATTTTTATGACTTCTAGACTGTATCAATTTCTTATTTTCTATGTTGGAATGAAATGAGATAGATAATGATTTTATGGCAGGGCTACCCTCCCTACGTGTAGCCCTGCTATGATAAAAATTCGGTAATGCTTCAGATGTATTAGCCTCACTATTAGCACTAGAAATAAATGGATAATGGTCGCTCATTCCTGTTAGACCTTCAACTACCTCAACTACTTGAAAGACGCACTGATTTTCATCTTGAATATCGTTTAATACTGCTGCTGGTTCGGAACAAGAACGAGGCGTCAAGGTGAAATTATATGCCAGAAGATTATTTTGTTCAGCGGACGATTCGTTCTGTGATTTACTCGGTGAATTACAAGGTGACTTAGGTGCATTTTTGAAATGCGTTTTAAAGTGTTCATTGAAATTCGATAGGACCTATTTAAATAGGAGTGAGCTTCTTGTTGGTTCCGTCAGGTTTCGACATCTCCATAAGCTTTTTCAGAGTTCTCGGAACTATCATTATGAGATATTTCAACATCGGTATTTTGCTCAATATTTTTAATTGTTTTAGAGAAACCCTTTTTTCCGAGTGTCGCTCTTTTTATGTTTGGTTTAACATCTTTTTGTTGGTATATTTTCCGCACTATCTTTCTGTGTTTTTTTCAGGTATTTCATATAACAATAGGGAAATATCTTTATCAGTTCCACATGCCCCTGTGCAATTTTAAAAGCAGTCGGTTTTTTGGAACATATACCATATACAAGTACTCTCTCATCTTCTTCCATAAGTTCGAAAAGCTCATTACTTACGAATGCATTTATATTTTCAATATGATCATCAGTGATTCTAGAAATGGAAAAGAGGTTGTCGTAACCAGTATACATCATTAGTTTTTTGACATAGTCTGGCAACTGAAAATCATTTAGATCATTTAACCTCGAGTGTAACTTTGCGAATACAGGCATCGATTGCACAAACTGATTCTTTATTGGATTCTTTTACTAGTAACTCTTTGTCTGTTGATGAAGACATTCTGGAAGATGAAAAAGGCTATCAAACAAGTGTTTAAGAGTACAAACAATTGGGAATTATAAACATTAGCAGGAAAAACTGGGTCAAGTCAAGCTGAAGTAAAAAGGAATCTAATAAATCTGCCGATTAAATATCTAAAGCGTGTTTTACACTGGTCTATACCTTATTTCTTGAATGAATTCATGTTTTTTTTGTGAATAACGTAAACTTGGTTCGTTTTACATTGTGCATCAGCTGACCAAATTTGTTTTTCTCGTATTTTGAACGTTTCTGCCAATTTTACCACATTACGTATTTTATGGTAATGATTAGATTGTTTTGTTAAGGCTTAGGTTAGACGGGCGCACATACGCTCAGCGTATTTGCGTCGCGTATTTTGCGCTTTAACGAAACCCACTGATTTTTATGGACGGGATTGCACGACCGTGGAGCGCGTCGCAAAAACGCCCCTATACGTCCACCGCTAAGTATTGTGACGTATATACGCCGGCACGTCGGGGCACGCTGGAACTGAAACACATTGCTTAGTATTTGTCGAAATACACGAGCGCGTGAATGTACACTCCAAGAAAAAATAATCATATGAAAAATGTGGGATACAGAAAAATTAATTGCAGAAATTGAAAAACGGCCTCCTCTGTACAACATTAAGTCAAAAGAGTACAGCAATAGAGAGCTAAAAATGAAATTCTGGGATGAAGTCTGTGCAGAGTTGATTGACAACTGGGAAATTTTGCCGGCTACAGAAAAAAGTAGTAAAAGTAAGTAGATATTTATTTATTAATTTCAATAATAAACACATTAAATTTTCTCAAGTTGCCAAGATACGGCTCCGTCATTAGTCATAAAATATTTTGTAAAATGTTCTCTGACTGCAAAACCGCTAGATTTACCTCCCGTAGCCACCTTTCCTATATCCTCTAGTGGATTTGTGAAAGTGTCGTCGTGGTCAAATCCATCCCTCCTTCTTACAAAATTGTGCAGTACA
Organism: Galerucella calmariensis; assembly: GCA_910591675.1. Classification (NCBI taxonomy): domain Eukaryota; kingdom Metazoa; phylum Arthropoda; class Insecta; order Coleoptera; family Chrysomelidae; genus Galerucella; species Galerucella calmariensis. The sequence goes on from CAJUYG010001290.1 coordinate 60,036, forward strand.
CATGAAGATTTGATATCTACTGCAAAATCCTCCTCCACCAGTAAACTTGTGTGAAATACTCTCCATTTATTTGCAAGAATACCAAACGTACATTCGACAAACCTACGGGCTCTTGTTAAACGGTAGTTAAATACCTTTTGAGGAATCTCCAATCTTCTCTTGCGCGCATATGGTTTTAGTATATGTTCATCAATAGCAAATGCTTCGTCTGTTACAAATACATGTGGTAATAATGGCAACATTGTACCTGGAAGTGCTGTTTTCTCTGGTAGGTCAAGCTGCTTTTGTGCCAGCTGCTTCCCAAAATTCGATCCTTCAAAGACATTACTGTCGGCTTCTCGTCCGTAAGCCCCTACATCTATTGCAGTGACAGCTAGTGAAATGATTGAATGGAATTTTTCGTAATTAAAGTATTCTGTCCCAGAATTCTAAGGTCGAACAATTCGGATATGCTTGCCATCGATCGCCCCCAAGCAATTTGGAAATTGAGTTTGTTCATAAAATCTATTTGCCACATGGGTCCAGGTAGCTGTTGTTGGGATAGGCATTTCTAAAGGTTGTAGAATGTTCCAAATAGCCACGCATGTTTCCCTTACGATACCTATAATCGTACATCTTGAAACCTGGTATACATTTTCTAAGCACCCGAAATCTGAGCCAGTTGCCAGGTATCTGCAATAAATTGCTTTTTAATGTAAATGTCTTTCAGGTAAATTGCTTCAGACAAAATGGAAATCGGTCAGGGACCAATTTAAAAGAGAGGTTACTATGATGAATCGTAGCAAGAGTGGGCAAGCTGCAAAAAAAAAGAAAATACCTTTTTTTGAGAGGAAGTCCACACTGCAGGAGATAGAAGATTCCCAGTCACCCCTTGCATCTACCTTGCCTGAATCTGAAGACACTCAGTTGCCCTCTACATCTGCAGCGTCTCAACGCTCTCAGACCCTTCCTACTACCTCAGATCGCGTAAAATCGATGGGAAAGAACAAACAATCGGAAGAAGTTGCAGGAATTCGAGCGATAACAAAAGTTTTGAATGAAAGTGTTGCTCTCCAAAAAGAGGTGAACAGCCAGCCCAGAGATGATTCTGGGAATAGGGCATTTTTGATGTCGCTCTTACCATTAATGGAGCAAATGTCGATCCCAGATATGTTGTCTTGCAGATTACGGTTTAATGCAAGTGGTACAAGAGTGTCGTTTCCCTTCTCAACCGAGATCTCAAGGCAACGCTGCCTATCCACCGGCTAATCTAAACCGATATGCTTCGGCTTCTACAAGTTCCAACGATAATTATGAGAGGTATCAGTCTTCACCATGGGAAACACCAGCTTCCAGTGCTTCTGCTGACTCCCAGGACATCCAATATGGCGGTGGTCAATATCACGAGCGACTGTAGTTTTTATTTAGTTTTTTTAATATTTAGTTGTTTTTTATTTTTGTAATTTTTCTAATAAAGTTTACACATACCTTATAGTGATTACCAGACGTTCTGTTGGGGAAATTGGAATCCTCATGTTGGTTTTTTCCTTTTGCAAAGCGTTGCATAACAAGTTGAGTAGTTCATCAAAACTCTCTACAGACATTCGGTAACATGAGAAGAACTTTTGAGGATGTAATCTGTGTTGACTAAATTTTGTTTGAAAGTAACCCGTCGATAATCTGTCACTTAATAAGGGATGAACCCACCATCGACGTTTAGCTCTCCTTTTCTTATTTTTATTTTTAAGTAACAAACTAATACAGAGAGCGGAGACACAACTGATTGAAACGGGATTCATTTCAAGACTATTCTAGCTAGCCAGTTCTATCTACTCTGGATGTACCCAACGTGATGTTTACGCTCGTATAATTTCGCAACCAACCAGTGTAAACAATACGCGACGCAAATACGCTGAGCGTATGTGCGCCCGTCTAACCTAAGCCTAATACTCAAAATATGGGCAAAAATCATAAACAGATTATGAATAGAGAACATAACACCGTGACCTCACAAAAAATTTGACATAAAAATAGAATTTGTCACTACTTTTAATTCTTGAATAGCTTCATCTTTTCAAGCTTCAAAATTAAATGAAAAATAAGAAAACAAAAGATCTTCAATCATTTTAAAAAACAGTTTTTTAAGTCACAAAAGTTTTTTTACAACTGTACTTGCAAACCTACAGATGAAAACTTTTATTCGAGATATAGGTAAAAGTAAAATTGACTTTATAGATTACTGGATAGATTATAAAGGGTTGTATGTTCTAACTTTTTAAATAAAACCTCGAATAAAATGTTTTACTCGATTGAGATGAAATATTTATGGAACTCATACCTTTTCACATTCAGCACCACAAAATAATCGACTTATTGACAAATTATATAACTATCAATGTACCGAGCAATTTACTAATTAAGTTCTAAGTATGCGGAGAGAATCCGTTTGCGGATGATTTTAAGAGATAAACACATTCCTCCGTTGTTGTCATAACAACGGTACGGTTATAATGCAATCTGGATAATCTGATAGGTCAGACTGTGATCCGGAGCGTCGTCAGAAGGCGTTTGCTTTGAAGTCGAAATCTGGCGTGAGTAATCCACGTTAATGATGGAAAATGGAAATTTTGTAATAGTGATAGTTGCAGAAAGAACATTAGAGGCTTAAATCAATAATTTTTTTCATATTAGGTCGGCATATTTGGTATATTTGGTCGGCATAGAGTATTACATTATTATTAATGACAATAATATATATGATGACGCATATTGTTAAGCTCCCTGTTAAGAATTATCGTCAATATTGGGTAAATACCTAGTTGTTCTAGTCATCCGAGGAATAATCAATCGAAATCGCAGGTAATACCTTCGAACATATGATAGGAATTCGTAGGGGGCGGGTTTGCAATAGAAAAAGAAACCATAGTATACTACTTCAAGGAGCTGTTGATGATAAAAAACGTTTTATAGATGTATTCTGTGGAGATGCTGGGTCCATCCATGACGCTCGATTATTGAAGATGTCTGCTCTATATGAACGTACTGCAAAACTACTAACAGAAAATAGTACGTTTTTACTTGGGGATTTCACATATCCCAACCTTGCATGGTTGGTGTCACCATTAAAAGATAATTGTTCTTCAACCAATTCGCAGAAAAGGTTTAATTACATTAACTCTTATACAAGAATAATAATTTAAAATGCTTTTGGGCTCTTGGAAGGTAGATTTCGAAGACTGAAAATGTTCGTAAACACAAATTTACAATTTGTTGTGGAGTGCATTGTGTTTTACACAACATTTGCATCAATTTTGATGATTTGGAAATTGAATGTGTTGAAGAAACAGATGATGCTGGAAGTAATTACCCAATCTTAGATGATTATAATGCTGAGTTTCATGATGGACAAGAAATATTTGATCAGTTGTTCATGCAAGATTAGTGAAAAAATTAGGGGTAATTATATAAATAAATAAATGAAAGATAATCTTGTTTCAATAAATAACAATTTTTATTATTGAATATATATATAGGTATAAAATAAACAAAATCAGACTTTTCTCAATAAATAAATAATAACCCAAAAAAACAAATGAATAAATAAATGGCATGTGTAATAAATAACACTCTAAAATTAACAAATAATACTCTAAAAAACAAATGAAACTGAAATAATATCTCATTTTTGGCATGTTACATAAAAAAAATCTACCCAACTGCATATTATTCGGCAAATTGAGTGCCACTAGATGTTCTATTGCCTCAACTTTCCTTTCCTCAAGTTCAATTTGAATTTTTTTCATGATACTCTTCCTTTTTGTAAATTCGTTTTTTTTTCCTCGAAATATTCTAATGTTGCATTTCTACGCATCTTGTGGGACTGTACAGCAGTCGTGTGTTCTACGATTACATTTTCCTTCTTCAATGTAGTGTTCTCTTCCTGCTGGCATCCACTTGTTGAAGCCTCACGCAGCATTTGTACATCAATAGAATGAGGACTACAATTACTTGGTTGGCTTCCCAAAAACCCATCCATCTTGGTAAAAAAACCAAATCTTGTGGGTCCCCTACCTGTTTTACATTTTGTGTCCTTACACACTTTATAAGTACGAGCCAGATTCTGCCACTTTCTTAAGCATTCAGCCGGTGTCATCTGAAAATAAACCTTGTAAGTAAACCAATACCTTAATTTCAAAACTGTTTTTTTTACACTAGTTTGAAGGCTCTCCAGTTGACTGCTCACCACAACCCAAAAGTTTTTCTTGGGATTGTGCATATCCTCATAACGACCTTCCACACAATCTAATGAATTTAATGTGTCGCCATAGTTCCTTTTCATGCACTAGAAAAAAAATTTATTTTTGTATCTGTACATATTTCATTACAAAGAAAACTTACACAAGTTCTCCGAGGAAGTAGATGCTTTAGGCTCCGCATCTGAAATAGTCTTAGTGTTTCGATATAGTGGACTGTATTAATCAAATCACTCGCTGGTTAAACTAATATTTAATATTTAGATACAAAAAATGTGTGAATGAACATAATTAAAATAACGAACAAAACAAGTGTGGCTTTGCCGACAGTCTTACAATCACACTGTCTTTGCTACAATTTGCAGAAAGGGTGCACTTCAAACGTTGCCAGACTTCACCGCTGTTCCGACATCTGACGACACAAATTTCTCCATGCTTCCCACCTTGAACGGTTGAAAATCGTTCGAAAACGCTGAACAAATTTTAAAAGTAAATAATACGTAAAAATTGTTTTAAAATACACGAATAACTAATGTCTACGAAATTGTCTCTGCTAGAGGTAATGGGCAACACTTTGGGACGCCTCGTTTATAGGTGCCATGAGAGGTTTTTACTGAAACCACTCGAACGATTCCGTCATTGCCTGGATGAGTGGCTACAATTCTTCCCAGATTCCAATTGCTGGGTGGTAAATTATCGGCCTTTGAGAGCACCAAGGTAATTGTAAGAGGTGAATCACTAATTTTCTATTTCTTCCGCTGTTGGAGTTGGTTTAGATAGAGCTTGGACCATTGCTTCCAGAAACCTTGAAACATTTGCTGGAGCAATTGGTATCTGGATAATAATGAACTTTTACGTCTTCAAATAGTGGATCAGGAACTGTAGTCATCGGACAGCAAATTAAAAAATGTGAGGGGGTTAAAGGAAGATAATCATTGGGGTCTGAGGATAGAGCATACGAGGGACGTGAATTTAACGTGGCTTCTACCTGAACAAGAAATGTAAGAAACTCCTCGTAGGTTAATAAGGTTGTCCCGATAACCCGATACAAATGGAATTTAACACCCTTTACATTACTTTTCCATAATCCACCAAAATTTAGAGTACTAGGGGGAATAAAGTGCCAGCAAATACTTTGGGTAGCTAGTGAACTGACAATCTGATCTTCAGAATTTCGCAAACAATTTTAGTTCTCGTTGCGCACCAATCAGATTTGATCCACTATCAGAATATATATGAGCAGGTTTGCCTCGTCTGGATGCAAATCTTCGTAGTCCTGCCAAAAAAATAAATTGAAAGACTTAAATCAGGTCTTGTACCTAGCATGATGTACATTAGAAAACCAATGAGTTCTCTATAAGGTAAGTTTGAGTCTTGTATATTACATGTGGTATTTTTCAAGTTTAATTTTGACTGAACCGGAATGCTTGCCATTTTACAATCTGCCATATTAAATTTGACTAATACTCTTTGAATGAAATCTTTCTAACTTAAAAACATTTTATTTACTAATTTTTCAATTGTTGTGCCTAAAAATGTCAAGGAAAAGTTATTTGGATCTTTGGGAGATAAATCTCTTATCTCAAATATCTGCATTAACTTTTGTTTAAGAACATTCAATTTTTCATTGCATTTACTAAATAAAATAATGTCATCAACATGCACAATTAAGTAAATGTCCTGATTAAAATATAAACATGGATCAGATTGAGACCGTTTGAAATTTAAAAGTTCTAATTGTTGATGAAGTTTTTGGTACCAGCACTTTGGTGCTTCGCGCAAGCCATAGAGAGCTTTTGTAAGTTTGCAAATGTACTTACACGTTTGACCAGTTACCTCTGGTTTTACCTTCACACCCTCTGGAATTTCCATGAATACAGGATCAGGTAAGTTCCTATTCAAAAATGCACATTTCACATCAAGTTGGTTCATATAAAGATTTTTTTCAACACACAATGATAAAATCAGTCTGATTGATAACATCCCGGCCACAGGTGAGTATACGTCAAAACTATCATATGGTCTTTGCTAATAGCCACGTGCCACAAGTCGAGCCTTTCTGATTATTTCACTTTCATTGGATCTCTTTTCTTGAAAAACCCAACTTGAATCAATCACCTTTATATCTTTTGGTCGGTCTTTCAATTATTTCCCAGGTTTTATTTTTGTCTAAAGCACTTAGTTCAGTCTCAATAGCTTCATTCCAACCATTTACTAAATATATTGCTTCAGAATACGTCTAAGGCAAAAAGTTAATATTTCCAGCCAATAATGCAGTCATTAAACTTTCATCATTTCCAAAGTTCATTTCATAGTCCTCGAATCTTTCTGGTCTTAACAATCTGTCTTCTAGGTCTACCATTTAGTATGTTCTCTTGGATATTTCTATTTTCCTGGTCTCTATCACTGTTGATGCTCCCATTATCTGAGTGAAATTCATCTTCACTGTTAACAGAATTGTCACTTTTTTCATAATTTTCTTCTTTGTTCACTAAATCCTTGATTTCTTGTTCAGTATGCTTATGACACAGTTCCGCTTCATCAAACACTACATTTCTAGCAGAAATAACATTTCTTATGCTTGGATTCCACAGGCGATATCCATTAATTGTGTAACCAACAAAAACCATACGTTCGCTCCTAGGATCCAATTTGTTAGTTCTGTTTTCAGCAGGTATATGTACATAAGCAGTACAACCAAACATTCTATTCTTACTACTGTCAGGTTTTTGAGAATACCATATTTCAGCAGGAGTCTTCTTTTCCTTCAAGGTTGAAGTTGGGGTTCGATTATATTAGTAAGCTGATGTGGATACAGCTTCTTCCCAAAATGATTTGTCCACTTTAGCTTGAAAAATCAAACAGCGGGCTTTATCTAAAAGAGTGCGATTTAACCTCTCCGCCACTCCATTTTGTTCTGGAGTACGAGGTATAGTATACTCTACTACTATGCCCTTTTGTCTGCAACTCTGTCTTAAACTCTAGTGAGATATACTCCCCTCCATTGTCACATCTCATCCGTTCTGGCAAAGTTTTGAATTTATTTTCTACCAAAGCTAGGTATTCTCTAAACTTTGAAATGACTCATTTTTATTTGCAAAGTAAAGAGAGAGATTATTAAGTACTTTAATTACTGATGATGTTACAAAATGGTTACAAAGCCTAGATGAAAATATATCGTGCACGCTGTCATCTAGCATCACCAATGACACAGATTGACAGACCACACTACTCACAGAACTATATCGTGTGACATAATATGAACATAGAACATAAACCTATGTGTATTTAGAATTGCATAATCAACAGGAAATAGATGAACCGTGTGACAAAATTCACTTTTCAGAGGAAGAAACCATGTGTGAAAATTATCATTGAAAAACAACCAGACGTAATGATGAGGGTCGGTTTATAGTTAGTTTACCATTTAAACAAAATATTGATTCCAGTTTAGGAGATTCTAAACAAATTGCTACGAAACGGTTTTTCGCCCTCGAATCTAAATTAAAGAAAGATCCAAATTTAAAACAAATGTATTCCAAATTCATAGACGAGTATATAGAATTAGATCACATGGAACAAGTAAATGATAAATGTTCTGATGACGCTTGCAACTTTTACATGCCGCATCATGCAGTATTTAAAGCATCTAGTTTTACAACAAAACTTAGAGTTTTCTTCGATGCAAGCTTTAAAACATCATCAGGGCATAGTTTAAATGATATGCTTATGGTTGGTCCAAATATTCAACAAGATCTTTTTTCAATAACAATTAGATTTAGAACTCATAAATATGTATTAACCGCCGATATCATTAAAACGTATCGACAAATTCTTATCGAGCCTAAACAACGCGATTTTCAAAAAATATTATGGCGACATGATCAATCTAATCCAATTCAGACATTAAGATTAAAAACTGTGACGTACGGTACCGCACCTGCCAGCTGGTTAGCAGTCAGAACACTCCATGAACTCGCGAAGCGGGAAAAACAAACCTACCCTCGAGCTTCACAAATTATAAAAAACGATTTTTATATGGATGGCTTGTTAACCGGGTTTAATGATCAAAACGAAGCAACTATTATTCGCGATCAACTAATAACAATCATGCAAAATGGAGGCTTCGAGTTATGCAAATGGGCATCGAATCATCCAAATCTATTACCAAATGATAATAATGCATCCACAATTTTAAATTTGGACCGTGATAATGAAGTGAAGGTTTTGGGTTTAGTATGGGACAGTAAAGCTGATACTTTAAAATACGAATTAAAACCTTTCAAGATTCCGATTATTATTTCAAAACGTTATATTTTATCCGTTATAGCTCAATTTTTCGATCCTCTAGGTTTAATAAATCCAATAATACCAAAGGCAAAAATATTACTTCAAAAATTGTGGACTTTCAAAATTAGTTGGGATGAAGCTGTTCCACCAACTATTAGTAATGAATGGATATATTTAATTAAATAATTTCCAACAAACAATTGTTTAAAATACCGCGACAGGTAATTGCTGATCCTCCGTATACAAATATAGAATTACATGGGTTTTGTAGAAGCTTACGGTGCAGTCATTTATTTGAGGTGTAGTGATAACTGTGATAATAATTCGGTACAATTATTGTGCGCAAAGTCTCGAGCTGCTCCTATTAAAACAATATCTATACCGAGGTTGGAACTTTGCGGTGCAATATTATGAGCTAGACTAGTCTCTAAAGTAAGTGAAGCTTTAAATGTGAACATAAATAAAAAATATTTTTGGACCGATTCGAGTATAGTTCTGTCTTGGATCGCAGCAAACATTTGTTGCCAATAGTATCAGAAATCCAGCAATTAACTGAAATTAATGAATGGACACATATCAATTCAGAATATAATCCTGCAGACATAATATCGCGGAGGGGACTGTTACTCAGTGAACATGGTTTATGGTGGAGCCCGACATGGCTCAAAGAAAATTAGAATTCATGGCTTAAATCAAAGGTTCAATTAGTTTTAGAGACACCGGAAAGAAAGAAAATTAATATCGTAATAAATACAATAAACTCTCAACTCCCAGTATTGACAAAATTTTCTACTTATAGTAAATTACAACGAGTAATGGCTCATATAATATTAAGATTCATAAACAACTCTAATAAAAAGAAAATTAAAAATAAATATTTAACAATAAACGAATTAAACATGGCTACGGAATTCATTGTAAAATTAATTCAAAATAATACATTTTCCGCGGAATAAAAGGATTTAAAATTGAATAAAAACGTAAACAGAGGAAGTAAATTACATAAACTAAACCCATTCTTAGATGATCAGGGCCTAATCCGAGTAGGTGGTCGATTGCAGAATGCTGCGTTAAATTATGAAAGAAAATTTCCTATTGTTTTACCAGCTAAGCATCATGTCACAAGATTATTAATTAATCAAGAACATAAATTATTACTTCATGCCGGTGCCTAAGCTACTCTGTACTCATTGCAAGAAAAATTCTGGCCGCTTAACAGCCGCAATGAAGTAAGATTTGAATTAAGTAAATGTATTGAATGTTTCAAGGTGAAACCAACCACTTTAAGTGAAATAATGGTTGATTCACCCACTGATCGAATAACACCATCGCGTCCATTCAGCATCATTGGTGTGGATTACGCGGGGCCAATTTTAATTAAACAAGGTCTTGGTCGTGGTATACGGACAGTCAAGGCCTACATTGCCTTATTTGTTTGTTTTGCTACTAAGGCGGTACACATTGAATTGGTTAGCGATTACACTATTGAAACATTTTTGGCAGCACTAAAAAGATTTATGGCAAAGAGGGGCAAAATTTTTTCAATTTACTCAGACAACGCTACAAATTTTGTAGGAGCAAATAAAGAGCTCAAAAATTTAAAACAATTCTCAGAATCGTCAAATTTTAGTAGAGATGTCACAGAAAATTTGGGTATAAAATGGAACTTCATACCTGCCAAATCTCCCCATCGCGGAGGTCTTTGGGAGGCAGGTATTAAGCAGGTAAAGGCTCATTTATATCGAGTTATAGGTAACACAAAATTAACCTTCGAGGAACTGTACACACTCTTAACGCAAATTGAAGCCTGCCTGAATTCTCGACCTAAATCTCCTTTATCCAGTGATCCTAATGACCTCACTCCCTTAACACCAGGACACTTTCTTATTGGATACAGATTGTTGTCGCATCCGGAGCCGGAATTGACAACGATAAAGGTCAATCGACTGTCACGATGTCAGCATATTCAACTAATGCAGCAACACTTTTGGCAAAGATGACAGCAAGAATACCTAAACAATCTGTAGCAGCGGTCAAAATGGGCCGTAAATCAAGATTGCCGCCTTGTACTTGGTATGGCGGTATTACTGGTGGAAAACAACCTGCCGCCCATGTGTTGGCGCATGGGCCGTATCATCACCCTTCACCCAGCAAAAGACAATAAAGTTCGCACAGTGTTCGCAAAACAAACAATGGCGTCGTAGTGCGCGCTATAAACAAAATATTTGTATTGCCAGTTTGTGATGCTGATGAGTGATTTGTTTTAGAATATAAGATAAAGATAATACACAAGTAAATTAACATTTGTATAAATTAGTTATAAGTTAATCATTAAGGTTAATAAAAACCTTCTTTCTTAGTCAGTAAATTTAGACTTGAGAACTCTAATAAAATTTATTATTAATAATAGTAAACTAATAGGTTATATTACTTATATTGCATGATATAAAATATGTTATAATATTTAAATTTAATAACCTCATTTTTGTTGAACTCCCTACAGGGATTCAATGGGGCCAGTATGTTGCCGCCTTGACTATTTCGACAAACAAACCATACATTTTATGATCTATGGTACCTGGAACTAAACCCACCCCGGGATTAGATAGAAACCAGATGTAAAAACCGGCGTGGCTCGGGGGTGAGAGTTTTGGTTACAAGTTCCCATATGTTTTTTAGATATCAATAGTTGTAGAAGACAGACGTGTAAATATAGTGAGAAATTAACAGTTGTAGAAGGCAGACGTGTAGATAAAGTTAGATAAGTTAATACAGTCTTTCAATAAACATCTACAACCTAACTCTGGTCCTTCGTGCTTAAAAAAGAATCAAAAATCAATTAAAACAAAATAATTACTTGATCACCTTTAAACCATCACAACACAAAAAACAAAAAACAACTATGCATTGACCCAACAAACACTACCCGCAATTTTGTAGTCTTTTTGTTTTCATTTATGACAGGATGATGCCATGAAGTATGTACGAAAATTATCACTCATATTTTTTCATGTCAATTATTTCAGCATGATCTAAACTAATGTATTCATCAATAAAATTTTTGTATTTATGGAATAAATCAGGATTTGTTCTAAATCTAAATTCTGAAATCGTTTGTATGCAACTTAAAAGGAGTCTCCTAGTTCAATTTCTGACAAATCTAGCTTAAGAGGTAAGTTGACTTGAGATTTACAATTTTTTAATGTGGTAGACCTTTTAAAAATAACTTTGCACGCCTCTTGCTCACTCTTATATTCTGGAAATAACCCTGGCACCTTTTCAGTGTCCCAAAATTGTGATATGATATTTTCAATTCTTTCTTTCTGCACCAAGGCATGACATGATTCAAGCGATGAACTGCTAAAGTAAGCGTGGCTGTTTAAGCCAAGGGTAGAACATTTGGGAATTTACCCTGATACTAGATAACCAAATATAGTGTTTTTCAGAACAATACCATTCTTTAAATTGATTTCACCATCTTGCAAAATTTCGAAGACTATGTCTGCTGATAATAGAATGTCAATGTTTTTTGGAAGATGAAGTTCATCGTTTGCCAGACTCACACCTTTTGGTATATTTAATTCAAATATATTTAGAGAATGCTTCGGCAAATTACTTGTGATTTTCTCCACAAGTGCAAATTTAGGAGTTAGGCTATAATTATTGTCTCCCTGTCCAAATAGCTTTGAGTTAGCTGCCCTTATTATTTTAAATGAAGCCTCTGTACATAGAGAATATTTAAATTGTAATTGAAAGTTGGAACATTCAGCCTTTCAATCAAATTTTTAGTAACAAAAGAAGTTTGACTACTTGAGTCAGCTAATGCATAAGCATCCACAAAATTACCAGACTGTGTTTTTAATTTTACTTCAATTGTAGGTAACAAAACTTCATTGTTTGCAAGACAGGAAATTTCAACATTTTTATCCAAACATTGACTAGTTTGCCCTATATTTTCTGTCACATTATTATTTAGATGTAAAATACTGTTATGATTTTTGTTACATTTGACACACTTAAAATCTAATTTACATTTGCCTTCATAAATGTTCAGGCATATTGTACAATGTTTATTACCTTTTATAAAATTCATCCTTTCGATTGCAGACAGATTGAAACTTTTTACAATTGTAAATTCTGTGCCTATTATTATTACAAAAGGTACATGTTGTTTCCTTTTTTGGAATAGTTTACCTAGGGTTACCTCTTGTTGTCATATAGACATGTTGTTTTTCTTTAGAATTTTTTACTTCTAGCTTATTGACAGCCTCAAGTGCAGTAGCACGTGCTTCTGAAAACTTCAAAAATTCGTTTAATGTGGGCAGTTTTGAAGTATCCCTGTCTATTTGATAGGCTCTGTTTGTATACTGATCTAATTTTTTCGATAAAATACAAATAAATATCATGTCCCAAGTACTGATAGTATCATTTAGTGCGTTTCTGAAACTACCTAACTGTTGTTTAACTTTGCTCACAAATTCACGTAATGCAACTGTGGTGCCCTTGCTAATACTTGGCAAGTCTAAAATGGAATAAATATAGGAATTTATGAGCTTAGTTTGATTATTCTTTTATCAAGAATTTCCAGCACCTTGTCATAAGAGTCACCGATTATAGGTAAAACATCGATTAAGGCCAAAGCTACATTCCTTAACCCTCCATCACTCGCGCCTTATTTTTTCACGCCATCGCTCGCGTGCTAGATTTTATCTAACATCCAGTTAATTTGGAATAAAAGTATTGTAGTAAGCAGAAAGGTTTATTCTTTCAACTGTAACTATTTATAAACATATTTTAACACAAAAAAAATCTAAAAAATACAATTATTCATAAAAACAAAACTAAGCAACTGGCCATAAACTCGTTGGGATCTGAAAAAGACTAGTTTGAGAAATGGTATTATATAAAGAGCAAATAGCTACCATCAAAAATAAGTCGCACCCTAAGCATCTTCGTCATTGCCAAAACATTGACGACAAATCAGTGTATATGATATGACCTTAAATATAAAAGTTTTTCCACTTTAGACAAATTACTGTTTTTCTCAATAACTGCCTTAAAAATTTCAATAAATGGTTTACATTTATTCAGGTTTTTACCCGTGAAAGGTTCAATTTGTATAGGTGGCAGCTTTGCTGTCGATATGGATTCTGAATTTAAATTGATTTGAGCTTGGCTCATGTGTACATCATCTGATTTATGTGATTTAGCTACAGCCTTGTTTAAAATAACGTTAATTTTTGAAAGTAGTTCACAAGAGATATTTATGAATTCATCAACCTCAATGTATTTCTCTTGATTAGCGCTTAAACATAATAAATCTATGAGATGCTGATCAAACGACTTTCGGTTATCCATCAAGATCTGTTTTCTTAGTTGTAACTCTTCTATTAGAAGAAACTCTTCTATTAGAAGATCGTTGATGGTATCTTGCTAGTGTTGGTGCAGAATTTCAATTTAAGTTTTAATTTAGAAATCTCTTCTTTTTCCTTCCTTGATGCCATGATCGTATTATTTTTCATTGTTCAAAAAATGCAGAAAATATACATGCTAGTGGCATCTACTGGCGATTTGAAAGATACGATATTTCTGATAGATCTTACCTTGATGTTTCTTCTCAACACCTCATTGTTTGCTGTTAGATGGCTTATCATTGTCGAGAGACGCCATTATTTATCCAAATAGTGATATTCACAACTTGAAGCACGTGGCCTTTTTTAGTTAGGTATTTATTGAAAATTCACCTTTTATTAAAACGAATGATGTACTTCGCAGATTTAGGCACTAATATCACAAGAACGTAGGAAAAAACCTTTATCACTTCACGCGAGTTATCAGCAAATGTTTTTGTAATTTGTTTACGAAGAGATCACACTTTTACCGCGAACCTCGCCCATGTTGAAACAAGAAGAGAGAGAAGAGAAAATGAGTTTTTGTGATGTTGCCAATTTGGCTTGGTTGTTGGAGTGTATCCAACACAAAGAACGTTAGGCTGTTGCCAAAAAGTTAGAAATTGTCAGTATGCCAATACATACTTATATTAAAATAATTTTAAATTGTACTTAAATGTGGTAAGGAAAGAAAAGAAATGGGAAGAACATTAGAAATTATAAAAACGAAGTAATTAAAAAAACTGCTGGCATAATGCCAAAAGGACTACAGCGAAAGTTTGAATTTACATTTAAATTGTCCAAATGGACATTTCATAAGTGTAAGGTAATAGAAAATTGTGAAAAATGGAGTTCGACAACATCGAACTTTAAAATTAAAATAGCTAAATAGGCCTATCTCAGCCACTAAAATTCTTTTATATATGGTCATTATAACTGTTGTAATTGCAAATAACGACTTCAAATTGTAAGCAGTTTTTATTTTTCAATTGTTCTGACAAATCAATCAAACTGACTGATTTATTTTCACATCATCTAGTCGTAGAAAAATGCTATCAAAAAATAAAAGTTACTATGAAGGACATATAGAATCTGTATACTAACAGTCCTTCCCCAGTCAACCATTCTGAACATATATAGCTATAAAAGACTATCAACAGAAATGAAATTCCAGTTACGCACCTCGCAAATGATCCACATGTCTTTTCCAAATTCTACCACCATCAAGTTTGATTAAGTAGTGTAACTTTTTTAATATCTTATGAATATAACCAAAAACCCATTTTTCCTGTCCTGAATAATTTCTAACCAAGAAGCGTTGGTTAAGCAGAAAACTACGAATTTTAATATCGGTATCATTTGTTACCAACACGGTATGTGAAGCGGGCCTAATATTATCAAGTCTGGATCTTATTTTTCTGTCAAACATTAATCTCGAAGGAGACTGATGAGTGACACAATGAGGCATTTTACGATATTGTAATAAGAATTCATTCAATTGATTTTCAGCATCACATACATTACAGTGAGATTTAAGAGTTATTAAATATTTTTTTACGGATGATATGGACACAGTATACCTAACATACCTAACAAACAGTAGTGCATCTTGGACAAGCGGCAAAAGTCGCGCAGATTTGACTGCGCATACTAGACGCCATGTTCTGAGGATAAAATATTTAGACCAATCAAGAAGGAGGAAGTGCATTCTCCTGTCACTGTCTGGTTTGAATCCAACCAATGGAATATGTACATTCGAGCTATTTGACAGTTCTGACTTCTGACATTACTCAGCACGATGAACGAAGGAAGAAGAATACGTCAAGAACGGATGTTAATGGCATTATTTTGCATTCTCATGTGTGACTGTGAACACGTGTTTTGTAAATTGTTTTTTTGAGTGATATTAGTGAGAACATTTAAAAAGTAAAGCCTTATTTAACTGAATTTAGATATTTGTGAGTTTTTAATAATCTTTTGCAATGGCAGGACATGTATGTGCAGTGAAAGGCTGTTTTAATAGTAGAGCGAAGACAAACGATCACTTCTTTTCATTTCCGAAGGATTCACAAAGGTATGTTTCTCTTTGGTGAAAAATGATGAACAAAATTTATTGATTTTCAAAATTTCTAAATGAAGCAATAACGAATAATTATTTTAATCTTTCCAGGGCAATCCTTTGGCTACATGCAATTGGAAAAGATGATCTTGAGGGAAAAACTGATACAAAAGTCATCGTATTTGTGGAGCACATTTTGAAGACAAATGTTTTTTAAACGATTTACGTAATCGACTACAACCAACCGCCATTCCAACATTATTGCCCCAGTTAGAATTAAGGCTATGTTTTTACTGAACACAATTATGCAGTTTTAGGTATGTATATTGACATATTGCAGGTAATGTTTGTAGTAAATGACAGGATGCCCAATACAATAAATGATATTTATGTGATAGCACAGTACTTATACATAAAAAAATTAAATAATCAGCTGTGACTTGAATATCGCAAGGTTACAATATTTCTTTCAACAATCAACGTTATTTAACAGCGTCTTAACAAATATGCATAAATTTGGTAATTTGTTAAGTAGTTTTATTCATTTTTCCATGGGCTTAAACCAACATAAAAATATCAGTACAAAGTTGAAAATTATAAATAATCTATTTAATTAGTATACAACATATTGTCGTATAAATTTGTTGGATAACTTGATTAAAACCACATTAGAAGCAATCTTTTTTTAGCTGCAGAACATGCAATTGTTGAGGGAGAAAATGAACAGCTCCAAGTTACAGAGGAAAAAGAAAATGTCAACCCAGGAAAAGTCAACGTACTGCAGAATATAGTTATAGCTTCAGGTTGGTTGATTATAAATGTTCATTTCATAAATATCTGTTATCTCTAAGTGGTAAATTTCAATTGAGTGGGACCATACATTTTAATTATTTATTTTTTTGATTTGCCTTCACTTTATTCAGAATTCATGATTTATTTCACATTTGTAAGTTCGACCGAGCAAAGTATAATAATCCCAGATGTTACAACATCACCATCATGGACTCAAACACCACAAACATTCAGTGCTCACAGTCCTAGAAAGGACATGTTACGACAGAAAATGAAGTCTCTCCGTAATGAAAACTATAGACTTGAAGGGGAAGTGAAGCGTTTAGAAAATAAATTGTGTGTAATGGAGCAGAAATCATTAGATGATATAACATTAGCAGAATATAAACAGCTAACATATAAATTTTGTGATTCATCCCAATTAGCAACATTTATTAATGTACAGATTAGTCAGTCCAAAAAAAAACCGAAAGGAAGGCGATTTTCTTCAGAATTTAAAAATGAATGTTAGCAAATGTATTTTTCTGGACCGAAACTATACAAAAATAAACTGCAAAAATTATTTGCCTTACCAAATCCCCGCACTCTACTCAAACATATTCAAGGTATAATAATAAAATATTCTTTAAATAGTAGTGTATTAAATATTGTACAAATGAAGGTAAATCGTTTCACAGAAATGGATAAATATTGTATTATTTGTTTTGATGAAATGGCAATTAAGTCTCATTTATATTACAATGTTGGTACAGATGAAGTAATTGGTCTAGAGGATTTTGGGGAAGAAAAAGCATTGTTACCGGCTCGTAATGCCACAGTTTTTATGGTTAGAGGGATTTTGAATAATTGGAAACAACCTTTATGTTACTTTTTACATCATTCTTCTTGTCCTACTGAAAAATTAGCATATATGTTATTTGAAACAATTAGTGCTGTTACAAAGTGTGGTTTACATGTATGTGCTGTTGTCAGTGACTTGGGGTCTAACAATTGGAAATTAAAACACGAATTAAATGTAACACCAAATTCACCTTATTTTATAGTGAAAGGTACAGATGGCGAACCAGGCCTAACAGTTGTTTACATGTTTGATACCCCTCATTCAATCAAATTGGCAAGGAATAATTTATTAAATAATCATTATGTTTTTGGTGATAAGAAAACTTCTTGGGAACATATAAAAACATTTTATGAACATGATTGTCAATTTAGCACAAGAGCAGCACCCAAATTAACTGATGCCCATATTAAACCAACTAGATTTCAAAAAATGAAGGTAAAATTAGCCACCCAAGTACTTAGCAGTATTGTTGCAGCAAGTTTAAATCTTTGTATAAGGTTTAATGTTGTACCAGCTGCAGCCTACGGAACATCGGAAGTTATTCAGATGTTTGACAATTTATTTGACATTTTCAATTCTTCATTTCCCAAAGCTTCAAAAAACTACAATAGGGCATTCAAAAACTTGGATTATCAACAGGACTTTCTGAAAAAATGTGATGAATTTTGTGCCACTACTAGGGTATTAAATAAAAAGGGCAAAGATGTCACAGCAAACGTTAAGTGTTTGCGTGGATGGAGAATAACAATAAGTGGTTTGAATCTAGTATGGGAAAAATTGGAGAAGGCAGGTTTTGAATATGGTTTTAATTGAAACTAACTGTTTCTAAATGACTCCACAATATATTTGAAAAAATGTGTAAATTGCAAGTAAATTATTGACAATTGTTTCGATAAATATATCATCGTCAGAATGACAGAAGTTACTTTTGACATGATGTATACTTGATATATATTAAATTTGTGAACAGGAATTTTAAAAACCAAAAGTCTGTTGCCAATAAATCAATGAAAAACAAGTTAATTATTTGAAAGCATGAATAAGTCATTGTTTGTATTAAATCAAATTTTGAAACCATATCTAAGGATAATAAATAAATTATTGACATGCTGTTTCATTCACTTCCATACCAAACCCCATTTTTTAAATATCTACGAGAGAGGAACACACAAAAGTCATATGATGCAGAGTGTTTAGGTTAGCATAGCTTATAACATATTTTTTTAATAAGTATAGACATAAATAAAGTCATAATATATCAACATTTAACAAACGAAAATTACGGAAAATATCCTCATTTGTTGGATTGTGACAATAAAGAAATTTTTAAGTACGATTCTGTCGTTCCCATAACGCTGGCTCCTGACCTGCATTTATCCAGAAAACATGGCCGACAGTTACTTTTAAACTTCAAAAGTACCGCCCTGGAGATGCACTACTGTTTATTAGGTATACTGTGATATGGAGCTATCAATTTATGTTTAATACCATGTTATTTGAGAAATTTTTAAAAATTGTAAGATACGAATTGTTGCGCATTATCACTAACTAAATATTTTGGCACTCCAAATGTAGAAAATATCACTTTGAGGAACCAAAAGTATATGCTCATATATACCGGTATATACTGGTATATCATTTTCCCGATAATTTGGTCATTTTGAGGAACTTCCAAAGAAATAGTGGATCATTTAAATATTATTGACCTCATTTGAATATAAGTCTTTTGCCTGAAAAATAAATTGAGTTTAAGTTAATCTTTATACACGAGTATATTTTTATATTGTTGTGGCTATGTTTATTATGGA